>JAXCEX010000122.1:0-78482 GCA_038382965.1 Ceratocystis huliohia | reverse complement strand
AAAGGGGGAGGGGGGAGGTCCTGCACCTTTTAACCTTGGCGGCCATGGTGCTCCCCTCGAAGGTCATGCTTTCGGGGAGTTTGTGGCCTTCGGGCAGGTCGATGGCCACTCTCAGGGTGGCGTCCATATACTTTTCGGTCTCGACCTGCCACTTGATGGACATGACCTGGCCACCGGCCTTTTGGGCGATTTGGCCCCTGAACCACTCTTCGTTCTTGGTGGTTCGTATGCCGCCTTCGCCAGCTACGTAGTAGTCGGCCAAGCCTGTGATGCGTGCGTGCGTCCATTTCTTCTCTTGTTCGCACGCTTTCGCGCCACAGGCCTCCTTTACCTTATTCAGCCTTTCGGCTGAAGCGGCACTTCTCTTGGTGTAAAAGGCCCACCCAGAGTTGACCTTTTTGAGCTGGAGCTCCTCTGGAGTTCCTCCCAGTGCCTTGGCAATTGCGGAGCCCGTTTCTTGGTTTGCGGGTTTTGATGGGCTCCGGATAAAAACTCTCACCCTCTCCTCGCCCCGTGGGGCTTGGGTTGGGGGTTTCTTGTTTACTGTCGCCTTCTTCACGACGACGCTTCTACCTTTGCCTCCGTCACCCTTGGCGGCCACCTTTGCGTACGATGTGATGGTGGTGGTTCCGGGCTTGGGGGCATCCTGCCCTTTTCCTTTCGGTTGGGCGGGAGCAGGTGCGGGGCTTGGGGGCACGTCGATCCCTTGGAGTTTCAGGAGCATCGCTCTGAACTCCGCTGAGACGTGTCCAGCCAGTTTCTTGACGCTGGCATCGCCCTTGGCCATCGTGACCGCCTCGTTGCATACTTCGGGGATCTTCTCGGCCAACCAAATCAGAGCTTCGCCTCTTCTGATCGCCTGTTTCATTTCCCGTTCCAGGTGCTTCTGGACGGTGGCGAGGTTACGCTCTTTTTCAGTTTTTTGGCCCCCTGGCTTCGTGTTTCCGTGTGTGGGGGCTTTCTCGGTGTCTGCGGCGTTGGTTTTCGGTTTCGGGAGTGCCACGGACTCCTTTTGCGCATTACTTTGCTGCGCTATGTTGTTAGACGGCGCGGCGGTATGCGGCGCCGCGTCGTCTTCCCGTCCCGTCTCCATATCCGCAGCTCCCATCTCGACATCCACGCTGGGTGTCTCTGGGTTCTGCTCGGGATGCGCCTCTGCGGCGTCCCCCATCGCGTCCTCACGCGCCATTTCTTCTTTTCGTTGTGTACTGTGTCTTGTTTGGTGTGTGATTCAAGGGTTGCTTGTCGCCCCGCCGCGGCAAATTCGCCAGACTTCTTTAACCCTAACAACACGTGGAATCCGTGTGAATAACCCTGCTCGCTTAGCTCAGTTGGTTAGAGCGTCGTACTAATATTCAACAGTGAATATCAAGTAATGCGAAGGTCGCCAGTTCGACCCTGGTAGTGAGCAACACTTTCAGCCTTCATTTTTTGCCACTGATTCTTTTTTCCCCCTCATTGAGCGCTTACACCTACTTTCCTCGGAAAAATGCGGGCCGCCACCCCATGATTTAAGGGTTAGAATAATGGCCAAAAAAAAAGGTCATCCCGCGGCCGTAAGTTTTTCATGATCTCTTCTTCTGCCATGAATTTAGACGATAAGCGTAATCCTCTTTTTTTAGGATAAACGTGCCTTGGAAAGAACCGCGCCATGTCTTCATATCTAAAACCTGTCCAACCATTACGCCAGAAGCTTTTTGCTTCAGTGGCCTCCAACATCCGCACCCTCGCTTCTGAAGTCTCCGCTCCCTCAACCACAGCCAGTGCATCCTCGTCATCGCTCTCTTCAGCTTCTGATTTGACCCCACCCGCCAGTGCTGCCGCCGCTGCTTCTACTGCGGCTTCTCGGGGCAGCCCAGCATCTGAGCTAGCCAAGGGCAAAACTAGGGCCCGGCCGACATACTTCAAAGACACTACCGTCGCTCCCTTTGGCGAGTTTCTCGAGTCACGCACAACCCTGTCGGCCAGCGAAGCCTACCAGCTGCGGACCGTACAGGTTGGTCCAGAGGGCCGTAAGCGCACTATTACGCGACTTCCCGAATGGCTCAAAACCCCGATCCCCGCCGGTAACGAAAACTACAGCCAGATCAAAAAGGACCTTCGTGGCCTAGGCTTGCACACAGTGTGTGAGGAAGCGCGCTGCCCTAATATTAGCGAATGCTGGGGTGGCTCAAGCAAAAGTGCGGCTACGGCGACAATCATGCTAATGGGCGATACATGCACGCGTGGCTGCCGCTTCTGCTCGGTCAAGACAAACAGAAATCCAGCACCACTAGACCCGCATGAGCCCGAAAACACAGCTGAGGCGCTAGCGCGCTGGGGTTTGGGCTATGTAGTACTGACTAGTGTCGATCGCGATGACCTTAAAGACGGCGGCGCGCATCATTTTGCCGACACTATCCGCCGTATCAAGCATAAGAGACCGCAGATGTTGGTTGAGGCGTTGACAGGAGATTTCCGCGGAGACCTAGATATGGTCAAGGTGGTGGCACAGAGCGGTCTAGATGTCTATGCCCACAACCTAGAAACGGTGGAAGACCTGACGCCATATGTGCGTGATAGGCGGGCTACATTTAGGCAGAGCCTGAAGGTGCTAGAGGCAGCCAAGAAGTCCAAGGAGGAACTCATCACCAAGACTAGTATGATGCTAGGCTTGGGCGAGAAGAATGAGGAGATCGATGCGGCTTTGAGAGGTAAGAAACTACTGGGATTGCACAGTCGCCACCATTGGGAACATACGCTAACCACACTCTTTGCTTCTCTAGCTATGCGCGAAGCAGGTGTTGACGTTGTAACATTCGGCCAATACATGCGCCCCACCAAACGCCATATCCAAGTTGACCGCTACGTTACGCCAGCCGAGTTTGACATGTGGCGCGATCGCGCTATGGAAATGGGCTTCTTGTACTGTGCATCTGGTCCCCTAGTACGATCGTCATACAAGGCTGGCGAGGCGTTCATTGAGAATGTCCTCCGCAAGCGTGCGGGCCTAAAAATGCCGGAAGGTACTAAACTGACAGATGCTATGGTTGTAGAGGAGCTTGCGAGCGCAGCCAAGGCGCAGAAATGAGTGCAGAGAAGGAGAGTGACAGAGGAGAGAGAGGGAGGGAGATGTGGACCAGATCGACTACGTGGCTCAGGAAACACCTTCAACAACACGCCATGCACACTCTACTATTATAATACTTTAACTACATGTATAGACTTGGACTTGGGACGTCTAGCTTAAGCTTCGGCCTCCCGTGTACACTCCTGCGAAGATTGCAACTGGGATTGGGAGCAACCGACCCATAGATTGCACATTTATACGATTTGTTTCTTTCTTTTTTTTCTTTCCACCTCTCAAGAGCTGTGTCTTGATTTCTTGCTACAGTTTCGTCCCATCATCTCCAGAAACGACCTGTGTTGTGATGTGTTGTGAATGGCCAACCATATATACTAAACCCGCCACGTCTATTGCGTTGAAGATCCATGGTAGCTGCGCATTTCTTTGTTTGCACCTTCTCCTCCTCCGGGTTGACGATGACAAACACTCCTCCCTCCTTCCAATTTGCTTGCTCTTCCCCGCTTCTAATCCTCTCCCAGTTTTTCTTTCACCATTTTCTCCTCACCACCTTTAGCTGACACTTAAAACTCTTGCAGCTGATCAACCTAATCATCTCGCTGGGCATGGACAAATTCATCGCTTTCTTTCTCTGGGCTTTTGCTCAGTTTTTGTGTCCCGCAAAGGCCAACTCTGACACTCAGGACCAACACAGCTTCTATCGTTTCAACTCTAGCTGTAAGCTTGACTCGTGTACTACTTTCAATAGCTCCCTCCGGCCATGTAATTAACCCCACAATGTCTTTTCAGATCCTATCCATGGCCCCCCTTTACTTGTTCTCGGGCCCGTACTCTATCCTGGCCTCGATAGAGCATCCAAGAGTCATTTGGTGCCGGTATCGTCTCACAACACCTCATACCGCCCACTGCCCCTTCAATTACACAGAGAAGTGTCCGACCCGGACAGGCCACCGGTGGCTGCTCGCTCTTTTTCGCCCCCACTTGATCCCTTGTCGGCTGCACAAAGTCGAGGAAGTGCCAACTCAACCTTCCTCTTCAAGCACCCAGCTGTGGTGTTAGAGAACATTGCGTCTATTCTTGCTGTGGTCTGCTCTGCCTCTAAAGATTCACTCACAGTAACTTTCACGACTGAGGATGCCATGCTTGAGGCTCTTAGAGAATGGGAAAGGCATTCCAGTTTTGTGCTTGTGACAAACCACGGCAATTACTGCGATAGCAGCACCGAACAAGGATATTTTCTAGCAACTCGGGTCACACAGAGCCCTATAGGCAGTTCTCTCGTTTTAGTAGCTCGCAAGAGTGACATGAAAAGTGTGGTTTCAAATATCCAGATGTCCTTTTCCTCAGCCAGGACGCCCAACCCTGGCGGATTTAAGCAGGGGCGTCGCGATGTGGGAGACGCCAACACAATTGCCCAGCGACCTGTAATCTCACCAAGCATGGAGATGACATACAATCAGGAGCTTCCTCCAAATACCACGCTTCTCGCATGGCCGGCATTTATCCATGTAGTATCCAATACTGCATACGTAACGTCCACTCTAGAATTCAGCGGCTATCTTGATTACAACATGGATAATATGACGGTAAACCAGCTATATGTGGATGTTGACTGCAATTACGAAGCAGCTTTCAAAGTAACCGCCAGTGTACTCCAAGAGTTCCACAAGACTACAGACTTGGCATTAATCCAAGCAAACAACATTCCTGAAATCAATATCCCTAACGTGGTTAGGATTGCACCAGTTTTGGCGTTTGCAGTGAAAGCCGACATGGCAGCCAAGTCAGCTTTCGAAGCGTCGTCGGCCTACAAGGTGCACATCCCAGATGGAAACGTACATCTCGATATTCTAAGCCCAGGAAACAACGGTCTAAGAGGGTTTGCGCCTGAATATTCCGTACAGGCGAATGCCACAGAAGATGTGCCAGCTCACTTCAACATCAGCACAATTCTCGACGTGGGGCTATCGCTCAAAGTTGGTAACCTAATTGCTTTTGACTGTGGATTCAACATCACGACCAAGGTGAATAATGTGATTGGTATCAGTGCTAAGCAGGGGCTGCAGCTTGGTGACGGAATTGATATTGGGGATGGGCCTGCGACCACCAGCGGCACCAGTAGCAGCGCGGCTGTATCTATGGTTTCGACAGCGGCGACAACGGCGACACCCGCGACACCCGCACAACTAGAGCCAGAATCCGAGGCCAGCACCAGCAGCACTAATACCAATGCTAGTGCCGACTGCGGTCAGAATAAGGTCAAGCTATACTCAGAGTTTATGGTGGATTTTGCCATGAACAACCTGTCCCTGTTCCGAGAGACAAAGGTACTCTTGGATGTGTGTGAAAACTTGTGGGAGGGTGAGGGCGGCCAGTAGCAAGGACTAGGACAGCGTGAACAGCGTTCTTATCAGCAAAATGTGGGTCAGAAAAGCTTATGGAAGACGAGATATATAAGTAACACGCACTTTCAACAAGGGCGGAGGGACGCACGGGACCATGGGCAGCAAGTGGCTTGTGAGTTGAGGGCTGCGAGGCGGAGAAGGTTATTTCTCTCTCGTAAGGAGGAACGCAGTCTTAACCCTATGTTAATATCTAACCCTATGCATGAATGGTGTGTAATTTGGTATCTTATGTCTTCAGTTTAAGGGAGCAAAAAAGGAGGCCGCAAATGATGGTGATGGTAAAGTGAGGCTTGTTTGTTCGAAATGGGTGAGAGAATAAGGGGATTATTTGGGGGGGGGGGGTTTTTTATTTTTTTCAAGACTGTTGCGAAGCTCTGTTTAACTCAAGATAGACAGGACAAGGCTTTGTTTTTGAGCAGAGAGTTCTAGATCATCTTCTTGTCTCCCCCCCGCAAAGCCAAAGCCAAAGAGACCCGAACGCTATTTAAATTGAATTTTTATTATCTTTCCTTATTTTTAATACATTTTTTTTTTCTTTTCGCGTTCAATTTCTCTTTCTTTTTATTTTCCTTCCGATTATCACCAAGTTTGACTCTTTTTTCTTTCTTTCATTATTCTTTTTTCATTTCACCACATTCATTTGTTTTCTCTCATTTTCATCTTTTTTCTTTCTTGCCGCTCTTAATATTCTCTTTTCTTCCCATTTCCTCTCGTTCGACTTTGCGATAGTAAGAAAGTAAACAATAAACAAAAAGGGCCTCCCACGAACGACACTGCCGCAATAAGTCGTCCCTTTACGATCTCGATAAATAACGAACGAACATCAAATCATTATTGACCAGCTCCTGCCGCCTCTGCCGCCTTCTTCATATCCACGATGCCCGCTCTCTGTAATAGTTCAAAGACCGTTGGGCGCAAGCTAGTACTCCTTGGTGATGGTGCCTGTGGCAAGACGTCGCTGCTCAATGTTTTCACCAGAGGGTGTGTATACGCACCACCGTTCCCCTCATTGGGCGGCATTTACTACATATCGATTACTCCTGGAAAATTATCCGCTAACGTGTGGTGCCTCGTCGCTCCTCAGATACTTCCCGACCGTATACGAGCCGACCGTCTTTGAGAATTACGTGCACGGTAAGAAGGCACTAAAATCCGCAGCATGATAGTTGTCATCACTACATGCGGAACACAATGAGACTGGGCTTATTTCTAACGCGTTTTCGAACTATAATAGACATCTTTGTTGACTATGTCCATATTGAGCTTTCGCTCTGGGATACTGCCGGCCAGGAGGAATTCGACCGCTTGCGTAGTCTTTCGTACGGTGAGAGCCCTCCCCTTCCCTTAACGGCGCTACTAATATCATTCGCCAGGTCTACTAACATTCACCCCTCTCCCTAGATGACACCGATCTCATCATGCTCTGCTACAGCGTCGACAGTAAAGACTCGCTTGAAAACGTCGAGAGCAAGTGGGTTGGTGAGATCGCCGATAACTGCCCCGGAACTAAGCTTGTGCTGGTTGCTCTCAAATGCGATTTGCGCGAAAGTGCCGACGATGAAGAGGCCGACAAAGACAATGGCGACCAGGCCCCCCTGGGTACAGCACCCGGGGCTGCCACGGATGGAACAACACCAGCAACAACAACAGCAACAACGTCAAACCCCGCCTCCAAGACCACCGTTAACGCAACTGACTCATCAACACCGCTAGCCAAGGCCGAAAAGAAGCCCACCATCAACTATGACCAGGGCCTCGAGGTTGCCCGTCGGATTAGTGCTCTGCGCTATCTTGAGTGCTCGGCCATGCGCAACCGTGGAGTCAATGAAGCCTTTACCGAGGCTGCGCGTGTGGCCTTAAGTGTTAAGAGAGACACTGACGACTACAAGTGTGTTTTGATGTGAAGCAGGGCGAGTGTCCGTGGATCTAATTTGGACTTGTAAATGTTCAGTGACGGACAGTAATAGAGAGAGAAGCCACCGGCCTCTCCTTGTTCTCCCATCTTCCCCCCTCCCCCTTTTTTTTACTCTCTCTCTCTCTCTCTATCGTATCCTGTCTTCTCTTTCTCTTCTTTCGCCTTTGCTTCTTCATCTATATCTCTTTTATTACTGCTTTTTGTTGTTCTTTTTTCTCTACTGCGTCGATTCCACCATATCCATACTCTCCTTTTCCCCCCTCCCTTGCTCTTTCTTATCCTTCCTCTAGGAAACAACTTGTACATATACCTTTGCGCTGACGTTGTCGTTGCTTCCATATCTTTGGCCTTAATAAAAAATTAATGTGCCATTATATTCTTTTCGTTCGCTTTTGATCTATACAGTGTTCTGACTACTATAGGATGTGCTACGGTTCCTTGGCCTCTAATTCGGCGCTGGCCTGGCTATTAGTCTCTTCAAGCACTAATTCTTTCCTTCATGTAATTCTATGTTCCTTGCTTCCAAGACACCAGAAGCTTTACGTCGTCGTACTAAGTTTCAAGAAACCTCCCAGCTACTGTTTTTCTTTGCTCTTCCAGAATAGCCATGACACCGCCATGATGATCTTCAGGCCGCCAGCCACCCAGATGGCAGGAGGCATTCCACCGCTAGACCGCTGCAGCCAGCCTCCCACAATGCCCCCAATCAACAACAACACCATGGCGCACACCCGGCGGTTTCTTTTCTCGTTTTTGCCCAGGGGCGCAAATAGCTTCGGGTCTGATAGGAGATCGCAGTATAGTGACGTCAACACGCTCGTCGGCACCTCGTTGAAGCCAAGCACACGACTGCTCACGACCTGTCCGCCAAACTGAAACGCCAACAGCGCCACAGGTATAAGTATGATCCATGACGAGTCGTCCTCACCATTGTGCAATGCCACGTGCGGCGATACTGCGCTACGGCGGAACTGCGGAATTGCTCCGGTCTGCGTCATGATAGCCACCGCTAACACAAACACGGCTTGAAGCAGGAAGTTGGCTGCGAGGGTCAACTTGCGTTTTGGGCCCAAATGGCGGAATTGGCTAAAGATAAAACAGCCGGCCCAGAAGGCGCCAATGGATACAATTGCTTTGACCCAGAGTTGCGATTCAAGTGGTGGCAGGTGAGCAGCACCAAGCGCAAGGAAAATGGTGTTTCCTAGATGTAAGAAGAGGTTTGCGTCGGTTAGCCAAGTGCAAGTTGGGGCGATTCTTGCTTAGGATAGATATACGATTCCAAGGTGGCTCTGGCTCGCTTCTTACCTGTCTGCATGCCGACGAAAACACCAGCCGCATTGAAAACAACCGCGTCACAAAGGCCGGTCACGGTACAACACATGAGCACCGGCATATCAGAATATCGCGGGTCAATGTCATCGAACAGGCGCTCATACCAGCTCCTCTGCGGAGACGTGGCAAGCGGGAGGGAATGCTGGGAGGGATCAACCATAGTAAGCCAATATGATTGTTGTGATAGATGGGGTCTTGAGGGAGCTCTGTATTCATAGGAAATTAAGGAAGAGAAAAAACAGGCTGCAGTTGAGTTGTGGCTGGCTGTTTTCTTACCTAAAAATTCCTCGCTACATACCGAAGTTCAGTTCCCTTCGAAACTTTCTTATCGTGTAAGGCCTAAACAGGGTTTAGACAGGGGAGCATGGAGGGCCGGACCGGCGTCTTAGTGGGGTTAGAGACAGTAACCCTAAGCAACATAGTAGTATTTTCAAAGCAACTAAAATAGTAAAATAAAATAGAATAAAAATGACCGCTAAATGTGTAGAGAGAACCAGAGACTAAGCAAGAACCGAATTCGTGCTAGGAAGCTTGTATGTCGTCATTTTCTTGTTTAGGTTGTAAGTGGGCAAAAAGAGGCTTGAGATGACAGAAATAAGGGAAATGGCCTGTGTAAGCGAGGTTGAATTTGATGATAGCCTATGTATGCATAAAGAGAACATTTGACAACAATGCAAGCCACTAATGTCGAACAAAACAGGCCAACTACCATTGGGAGCCGAGTTGCTATCTGACACGATTTAAATTTAACGGCTGCGGCCCAAGGCTTTTTGGCACAGCCGGGATAAGGTGGAAAAAGTAGAAAAAACACTTGAACTTTGAGTTTATTTAACGTCTACGAGAGTTACTAGGACTAAACGATGCCGGATTAGCTACTAGACAGAATAAGACCTCTGCGAAGCTGACCACGGATTTTTGACAAGAGAAGTGTAAATGCTCCCAAACAAGCTTGTTACTCGTCCTAGTCCTGTATGTATGTATGTATGTGCTATTTAACGTCTACCTGACTGATTTTACTCCATAATATGACGCCCTTCCCGGACAAAAACGACCTGGAACGGGAGGTGGAAGATAGCGACAACTGCAGGACTGGATTCTACGCGGCCGAAGACATAAGAAATCGGAGATGAACAGCGTCCTAATGCTGTAGTAGCTATCGTAGGGAAAAAAGGAAAAAAAAAAAAAAAAAAAAAAAAAAGGGTAAAAAAAAAAAAAAAAAAAAAGAAAAAAAAAGAAAAAAAATCATTTTCGAAGCGTATAAGAAGCCTGTTAAGGCCACCCAAACCAAGCGAGTACATCGAAACAAGCCCTGGTTGCACAATTGGTTAGTGCGTTGGACTTTTACGAACACTCTTCGATTAGCCATCCAAAGGTTGCGGGTTCGAGTCCCGCCTGGGGCGAGTTTGTTTCTTTTTGCCCATTTTCTCCTACGTTGTGCTCTTCTCGTTGCGTGTCTGGGTCTTGTTCCGGCTGGTATCACCAAGTTCTTTAGTAAGCTGGCCTTTGTTGCTCGACCCCTATATTGGGGCTGCAGATGTGCTCACGTGTCTGAGGTTCAGCCAAACACATAGAGCCGAGGCGAATCGGGCTCGCCTTTTTGTTTGCTTGGGGAAAGCCGCAGAACGCCTCGTGTGGTATATTATCCAGCGCATGCACCAAGTCAAATTAACTGTCTAGGCTAGGTATAGCACAAAATGCCAACAGGACCTAACTGGTAGCAGTACCTGGGCCTCTTCCTTCAGGGCCCTTGGTACGGCAATCGGAGGGTTACATAAGGAAAGGATGTACGTACATACAAGTAGATGGCATTCCAATAACCTTATGCCGTGCTTCCCCTTTTCTTTCCCTCTGTACTTGACCAGAACCACCACTTGATCTTCTGCTCCTGTGGGATTGAGGATCTCTTTACCCCTGCATCTTACTGCCAAGATAGTCCTTTTTCCTTCTCTGTCTCCTTCCCCCAGTCTATTTCCCACCCTTGACACAATAAGCTTGGAGGACTTGATTGGCAAGGGGCTGTCTTTTGTAACAAGCGAGAATGAAGGACGGAGGCAGGTAGGTAGCTAGCTAGCGGAAAGCATGTGATGTAATAACTGTCTACATGGGAGGGGAGGGGAGTGGGAACGAGAAGAGCGAGCAAGAGGGGGAGATGTGTAGGATTGAGAATTGAGCACTGAAAAAAGAAATCAGCAAGCCGCTTCCTGATGGGAAGAGCAGGTAAAATAAACAGGCCTCTGAGTCCTCGCAACTTGAAACAACCGCCTAGACTTCAGGGCACAGCTTGGTTGGCGAGTCTGCTGACTAAATGGGAGTGATGGGGTGGCCCAAGCACTCTGCCCATTCTAAAATATATACTGACAAAAAAAACTTGCACGCAAGAAAAGAAATCAACGCATTGATTATAAGAGCATCGACACACTAACGGGTCATTTTGTGGACAGTACACTGGTAGGAAAGGGGACAAGACAAGCTGAGCTGGGGGCTGTTTTTTGAAAGTCAAGTGAAGCGTGATGTGCAGGTTGGCGTATGGCAGCAGGCTAGTAACGCTGGCAGAGCACTTGTCTGTCGGAGGGAAGGGGGAGATGGACGAATAGAACGAGCAGACCCAGGGACGAGCGGATGAGACAGGTTCAGAGAAAGACAAGAGAGGCGCACCAAGAGGCGCTAGCTATCCCGTCGGGTAGTTGCATCTTGCAAGTTCATATGGCCAATGTAGTATAGACAGCAGACGCGCTGAGGAGATTCCCATACCACGCTGCCAATAAGTAGGCCAAAAAAAACTCCGAATTACAAGAACCACGTCGTTGGTGGCTTTAAATGTTCTTTTTGAATATAGAAAAAAAAAAGAAGAGCCAGGCAAGGTAGTTGCTCTCCGTGCTGTGGGAAGTTATCCCAACCTTTTTTTTTCAGTTACTTCATTTGGAAAGCAGGTTCTGCTCCACCCACTCTAGACCGATCCTGCCATTTTGAGGTGAGCTGTGACACCTTACTTTGTTATTTTCTCTTATTCTGTCTTATTCTCTTTTCCCTTTCTTATTCCTTCTTTGTTTGCTGTTTTTTCTTCTCGTTACTTTCTTCCTTGCATCCATTCTTTCTTACCTCCTCTCGTTTCGTTGTGTTCATCTCGTTCGTCACATTGTGTCCTGAGCTGTGAGAGACTCACTGCTTCTCTCTCTTCTTTACCTACGTTCCTTTTACCAATTCTTATTAGCATAACATTCGGCAGACAGATGCTGACTGGCAGCTACATACTCTACGACAAGGCGATCCGGATATCGTCATTGCAGCACATTCACTTGGAACTACCACGACATACGACCTATATATTATTCTTTTCAACTACATTCATTCAATCCTTATCCTAGCCTCTTTCGCCCGCCTCCTTCGCCCGCCTCTTCCGCTCATCATGGTCTCTAGATATCTGGTCGCCTTACTGGCTTCTATAGCCGCGGCCCAGGTTACGACCGACTGCAATCCCATGCAGAAATCATGTCCCAACGACCTAGCCCTCGGCACCACTCACGAATGGAATTTCACTACACAGCCCGATACTAGTATATGGAAGCAAAAGGTCAACGGTGTCACGTTTGACCCAAAACTCGGAGCCAAGTTCACAGTGGCTAAACAGGGTGACGCCCCTACGCTAATGTCCAACTTCTACTTCTTTTGGGGCCGCACTGAGATGATGTTGCGCTGCGCTAGCGGGACTGGGATCATCAGCTCTATGATGTGGCTCTCAGATAATCTGGACGAAGTTGATTTTGAGTTTCTGGGAACGAAGCCTAATCAAGCAGCTAGCAATTTCTTCGGCAAGGGTATTGAAAACTTTGCCAACGGCGGCACTCACGACGTTGCCTTTGACAACCAGGCCGATTTCCACAACTACACTGTTGACTGGACCGCGGACTACCTCAAGTGGTATATTGATGGAGCGTTAATCCGGACATTGAGCCCCAACGAGGCCAACAGCTCCTACACATTCCCACAGACGCCCATGAGATTCTATATTGGAATTTGGGCTGGTGGAGATCCTCGCTTGCCACAGGGAACGCGGGACTGGGCCGGTGGTGACACTGATTATAACGCGGGGCCCTATGACATGTATGTCAAAAGTGTCAAAATCACCGACTACAGCAACAATAGCAAGGAGTATCAATGGAGTGATCGCTCCGGTGCCTCTAGCAGCATCAAAATCATCGACGGAACCAGCAGTGTTGCAGCTGCGCTTAACAAGGCCCCCGAGAAGTCGCTTTCTGAAAAGTTCAACGATCTGTCTTCTGGGGCCAAGGCCGGAATCTTTGGCGGTGCTAGTTTTATTGGTGTAGCTGTTGTGGCTGCTGGCCTGCTGTACTTCTTTAGACAACGTAAGCGTGGCGCTGCCGAGGCTGCAGCTGCAGAGAAGGCGGCCGAGGAGAGCCGTCGTGAGAACGACTCTATGGCAGCTAGAGGCATCAACCCAGACTCTTTCAATGGCTCAACAGGTGCAGAATTAAACCAACTCACTCAGCAAGACTCTAACTATGTCACAAACTCCATGCCCAACACGCCTGTTAACCCCCACGGCCCGCTTGATTCGTATGGCGCTCCGACAATGAGTGGCATGCCTGGATCTACCATGGCTGTAGGGGCCGGAGCTGCGGCTGGCGCAGGAATGGCAGCTGGTGGTGCATACGCGGCACAATCAATCAGCCGTAAGCCACCCCCTGGTGGCGACCCCTTCAACGAGCGCTACGCTTCTCCTGCTCCTAGCGGCATGTCGACCAATAATCACATGTACCAGAACAGCGGCATGGGATCACCCGGCCCTTATAACAATGCTGGCTACGGAGCCAATCCCCATAGCCCCATAGGGGGCATGCCACAACACAATGGCGCTCCACTGTCTAATAGTGGCATGGCATCGCCCAGTCCCTACGATAATGTCGGTTACGGAGCTAATCCCCATAGCCCTACGGGTGGCATGCCGCAACACAGTGGGGCTCCAATCTCTAACGCTGGATTTGGTGGACCCGGCGGCTATGAACGCGTAGCTTCACCAGCCAGTAATGTAGGCTATGGACACCAGAACTATGGAAATTATGCCCCTGATCCATCCTCGCCATACAGCGAAGGATACGTATCCTCAGTGCCTCCAGCATATAGTGGGGGCTATGGGCAAACTGCGGATGGCTCGATCCCTCTCCAGAACAGAAAACCTACGCTGCCACACATGGGCAATGGAGGTGGCTTTCATTAAGGAAAAAGAAGACAATGTTATGGAGTCTGCGTGCCGCTGGTGGCAGGCTTTGCTCGTCTTCTTGGACGGAAGAGGATGTGATTTTATGCGTGGATTTTTTTTTTATTTGTTTAGCGGTTATTTTTTTCATTTCCATTTTATTTCTTGAGGTATGTTTAGAACTGCTTCATATTATTATTTATGCATCATTGGCATGGCGGTGGCACGGAATTGACGCCAACATTTACTTATATTATGCTACAATGACGTCAAATATAAAAACCTGTAACCTTGTTTAAATGAATATACCCTGACCGTTACTACTATTATGACATAACCCGTAACCCTAGCCTCTCTTACCTCGTTCGCCAACACTTCTTCAGGTACTTGCTTTGGATTGGGCTATATCTAGCAAGCTTTGGAGTGTTACACTCTTCGGCCGTTCAATAGGAAGGCCTAATACACGATCCCAGATTAGTTGCGCTAAAGGACCGAGGCCACGACTTACACCAAAGGTTGCTGTGTAGTAAAGTGTCTCCTTGAAGCCATAGTGGTGGAACAAAACACCCGAGCTCGAGTCGACATTGGGGTATGGGTTATTCGTCTTGCCGTGGGCCTTTAGAACTTCTGGGGCTATTCGACTGTTGAGCTCGACTATTTTGAACACAGGGTCGGCTACAATATCCGGCTGCGACGTAGCAAAGTCCATTAGAGCCGAGAAACGGGGGTCTGGCTTTCTGAGCACAGCGTGACCATAGCCAGGAACCACACGGCCCCCATTTAGAGTTGACCATAGATAGTCTTTGATGTCAGCCTCGGTGTAGTTTTCGGGAATAGCATCCTTCATCTGGATAGTCCACCGAAGGACTTCCTGTGCAGCAAGCCTGGGTTGGGTCGTGTTAGTTTTTACCGGACAACGAGAACAATATGGCGACGCCGAGATGAGGCTAAACTTACCCATGGAGAGGGCCAGCCAGACCCTGAAGACCAGCACTGTAACTAAGGAAAGGATCGCTGAGGGCGCTGCCAACAAGATGAGTAGCATGAGCCGAGACATTGCCGCCCTCATGGTCGCCGTGAAGTGCTAGATAGAGGCGGAGCAGGTCCTGGAAACTCTCGTGTTCATTTCCTCCTTTGCCTAGCATCACAGCAAAGTTGTAGGCCCAATCGCCGTTGGAATCGATAGCTGGGACTTTGGAGCCGCTATTTTCCCCTGGGCCGTAGCTGTGAGCATATATGGTAGCAGCGATAGTGGGAAGCTTGGCAAGTAAAGAAATGACGTCATCGAAGATGGGCTCCCAGTAATCTGCCTTCCCTAGCCCGTTGGCATATGCCGTAGCAAATTTTGATGTATGGCTCAACGAAGCCACAGCCATGGAAAATGCTGTCATGGGGTGGAGGCTTTTGGGGAATGAGAGTAGCAGCTGCTTGGTAAAGGCTGGCAGTTCGGCCTTCTGGGCCAGTTCGGCGCTGAATGCCCGAGTTTGCCCTGTAGAAGGCATCTTGCCCGTGAGCAGGAACCAAAACATAGCTTCGGGGAGCATCTGCTTGCCCGATCTGCCCTTGGGGAGGAGATCTTGGCACTCAGCAATGGTCTTGCCGTGAAATCGGATACCCTCTTCGGGATCTAGGGCTGATCCTTCCCAGACCATAGCTCTGAGTCCTCGCATGCCACCCACCACATGCTTGACATTTAATGAGCCAATAGATGTAGAGCTATGGCTTTTGACCTTCTTCAAAAGCTCTCTTTTGGCTGGAATTACGGACCTGAGGACATCCTTGAGGCTGGGCTCAGCAGTGGTAGTTGCGTAGGATCGGGAGAGTTGTGGGGCGAAGAAGCGTACGGGCCGGGGCTGCTCCACTTTGCCGTTAGCTGCTGGCTGGTCCGCAAGAAGAGGTGGGAGGGAAGAGTGAGGAGGAGAGGAGAGGAGAAGATAGGGCCATGATGTATACCTTGAATGCAGAGACCGCGAGAGCAGTAGCCCGTCTGGGGTACATTGTGAGCGAATAGTGAAGGGTGAGCTTGACCTGAAACAAAGGCGAGAGCAGCAGCACGTCGTTGTCTGGTATTACAGAAGATGGGAGTAAACAAACAAGCTAGTTCACTGACAAAAGAAGCCTATGTAAGGCACGCAAAACAAGGCAATAAAAAGGGCAAGCAGGCAAATAGGCAGCGCTACAGTCTATAGAGCAACAAGAGAAATACTAGGGTAGGGGAAACAGAGAAGAGAAAGAGTACGAGGTTGCTAGATGTGTCTTATATATGCGTCTTGTACCCTGAGTTGGAGGTTGGAGTAACTACGGGATAGGGAAAGTATAGTGTCACATGACAAGAGAGAAGGGCACTTGTTTCTGTAGTGGACGATAGACAAAGTAAGGAGTACCTTGTTGCCGAGCATGGCCTCTTAAAGGGAAGAAAAAGAAGCTTCCTCTTACCCGCTAGACTTTGGAGTTCAAGCCGCAGCGCAAGTGTGACGTTCATATTTGCACGAGAGAGACAAACTCCAACTAAGACTTGGGGAAGGGCCGACAGAAACCGAGGTGAATGAGGGAACGACGAGGAACGTCGGGGTTATCAAGGGTTAACACAACCCTAGGACCGCCAAGATACCGAGCGTTATAGGGCCTATAATGGGGTTCGGGTTACGGGAAGGGTTGCAAACGTGATATCGCACGACACTGTGTCAACCAACACCTGATATATCTTGGCATAAGGAAAATAAAATAAAAATAAAAAAATCATGACGCATAGATATTTTTGACGTCTTCCTTCTAGTCCAGGCTGCTCTTGAGCGCATTGTTCGTCGGGGCCGGGGTGCTGGGCCCCTCTGGGGTAACATAAGCCTTAGTCATGCCGCCGTCCACTACCATATCGTGGCCATTCACAAACGATGACTCGTCGCTAGCCAGGAACAGAACCGCCTTGGCTTGCTCAATGGCCTCACCAAAGCGGCCGGTGGGGAAATGCACAGTGCGACGGAGGCGCTTGGCCTCGTCGTCTCCCAGCCAGTCCTGGAGTAGCGGGGTGTTAAGTGGAGCTGGGCACAGCGAATTGAAGCGGTAACCTTCCCGAGCGTGTACGATGGCTAGCTCGCGTGTTAGCGCTAGGACAGCGCCCTTGGACGCAGTGTAGGCCAGTTGCGGCGTAGCTGCGCCGACAAGGGCCACTACCGATGCCGTGTTGATCACGGAGCCCTTGGTCTTCTTATTGCGACGAAGAGCTAGGACGGCATGCTTGCTGCCGAACCACACGCCCTTGACGTTGATATTCTGCGTTAGGTCCCAAATGGCTTCGGGCGTGTTGACGGCATCATCATCCTTTGCGTGCATGATTCCAGCATTGTTGAAGATGATGTCAAGGCCACCCCATGAGTCGAGAGCCTCGCAGAGAGCTTGAACCTGAGCCTCTTTTGAGACATCGCAGATCTGCAGGAGCATTGGTTAGCCTGCGAGTCTTTGCATAACTAAGAGTCGATGAATACGAGGACAGCAGCCAGAATGATGAAGACACACGACATGTGACGACAACAATCTTTTCTCATTCATACCTGTGTCTCAACCTTGCCCGCACTAGGCACTAGCTCAAGCACCTTGGCCTTGGCCTTCTCTAGGGCTGGGCCAGAGATATCGGCCATCAGCACATTCGCACCCTCTTGGGCAAACAGAATTGAAGTCTCAAGGCCAATGCCGCTGCAAAGAAAGGAGGTCAGCTGGGATAGGCCATACGATGCTGGAATTAGAGTTGCAATGGGAGAGAATTACCCAGCGGCACCGGTTATGACGGCGTTTTTGCCGGCTAAGCGTGCTGACATGATGGTGAATATAAGAAATGACGCAAGATAAGAAACACGGCGGCAACAGCGGCAAAAAGAAATCAAAAAGGCAACAGATGGACGGTGATATCCTGGCAGGCAAAAGGGAGAATCGCTAGATGTATCAGTGAAGAATAAATAGGGAAGGAGGGCAAAAGCAAAAAATAGAGGGAGGAAGGAGAAGAGAAATAGGCAGGAAGTGAAAGAATGGGAAGGAAAGAAGCCAAAGGAAAGGAAAGCACAGGACTCGGGGGAGACTAAAATAGGAAGGTCCTTTTTGGGCTTCGTCTAAACAGCAAGGAAACTACCCAAAGGCCTACGGAGACTACAGGAAGAGAGGAGGAGAGGACGAGCGGGGAGGGGACTGATTACGATTACAGGACAGATTAATGGGACCTCCTCGGATCTCGTGATCAAAATGCTGGAAGGAATCTCCAAGAAAAACGGATCAAAAAGAGACAAAAACGGGGATTAAACCTGGCAATAGATAAATAGATAAGTGCTACGATTATCTACATGTCAAGGGGCTTTGACTAAGCGCAAACTTATCTATGCCATCAGAAAAGGGAGCCAACTAGAAAGTGTTGCAGGGTTGGGACGGCAGTTGCGGTGTTGTAGTACCATCAGCGCTAACGTGCCAGCCAGCGGGCGGAGCGGCTTTCGGCGGGGTACGTACCCGTACCGTACTATACTATCCATGATGGGCTGTACTTAGTGTAGGGGGATGGCTGGAGCGTGCTTGACTTTGATAAAGGAAGAAGGATGGGGAGGAGTGAGGGAGGAGGCGTGCATTTAGGAAGAGAGAAGAAAAAAGAAGTTAACGCATGTATGAACTGTCAAGTAACTACAAACTACACTACACGCTTGCTTGGTTTATGGCTAGGCTAGCCCGTCTGTTGCAAAGCCAAAAACAACACTTCAAGAGCAGCGCTTATTATACAGATAGATAGCAGGCTTACTCTAAACGCATGCAAGAGCATCTTATCTAATTATGCTATCTCGCCTACTACAACAGGCTAATTGGCGTATCGGAGCCAATGACAACTTAATAGGCAGCAGTAGCACAAGGAAGCAGGGGCCAGAAGCCCCTCAAAGACCAAGCGAAGCGATAACGGCGATTCATCTAGAAATGTATTAAGGCGAGGTTTTGAAGCAAAGTACTGGGTGGTAGGTTGGCATATATGCGCGGCCGTCGACCGGCCGTGGGTGGCAGTGCTGTCTTTCGGATTGTTTTTCTTTTTCGTTCTTTTTTTCTCTTGATTTCTTGCCTTGTCTTTTTTTCACTGCTTTTACCGAGCATGCTGAAGCTGCTAGATATTACAGAGCTTCGCTATAAGAGCCAACGAAGCCTAGCCAACGGATATATCACGGTCATCATACCGCATATTATAGCGGGGGTTGAGTAATTGTTGTCGCTGGCAGCGCTAAGCTCGACATTGTGATCATCTGATCAGTTGGGGCTAATCTCTAAGACGGTACCTGAGAGAGAGAGCTGATGTCCTGGTGTCTAAAGGGGAAAACCCCGGGCCTCATTTCCACTAGAGGTGACAAGCTTTAGGAGCAGCTCCCATTGGCCAAAGTGGGGAATACCTGGTCGTCTGGAGCAGAAATGTGATCGGGCCTGCCTGGAATGCATTTGGATTAGGCATATCTGTGTTCATGTTAATTAGTTTTTAATGAGATGGCGATGGTCATGTTGATAGTTCCACCAGGACTTCACATTCCTGGCGTGAGATGCCTTCGTTGAGTTATACGCAGATATCACGAGACCAAAGTCCGTAACTCTGAACTTTTCAGAAGCAAGTTGGAGAAAGGGCCTCATTGTACTTGACTCGTACGATGGTCTTAGTCACTGGGGTTGGGGTCCCTACGAACTTCTCATGTCCGAGAATCTAATCATAGCCCGCACCCATCAAATGGGAATGTGTCCAAAGTAAGAAGTGATTGGGTAATCTCAGGCGAAGGGCACGCTGAGAGAGCTCCTAAAGTAGAACTATAATAGCAAGTCAACGTAAAGATCTAGGCCGTGAGGGGAACCAAAACAGGGCGAGAAGGACGTGGCACCGACATATTTGAACATGGGAAGCCTGAGGTTCTTGCACGGTTCTGGGCACAGATGTTAGATGTAGAGTCACTTCTATGTTCACATAATCGCACCGTTTATCAGTCTTCCTGGCCTTCGAAGTCAAAAGTTGCCCAGTTGATGCTATTCTCGCTAAGCAAGAATGCTGAGTAATGGCATCACTTGTTAGTAGCAGCATATAGGGTTAATAACCCCTAGAAACGCGACTCTAAACTACTTCGAGCTGCTGGCTGCCTTGAAGACCTGCTGCTCATCAGAGTTATCCCCAGAAACATCACAAATTTGCCATAGTATCTGAAGTATCTGAGATAATGGCATCTAATTCGGGGCCGCAGACAACAGGGCCAGTGCAGCCTGTAAAGCTATCGCTACCGCTGGTAAGCAAGTCTGTTCTGCCTCTGTCACGTTAATGCCGATGGCTTAAGACCTTGATATTGTTTAACATTACCTCGCCATGTCGCCCCTGTACCCTCAAAAAAGGAAAACAAAATCGAGCATCTACTGAGTTGTACTGACCAACCTTGTCTCCATCTCCAGAAGTTCCAGCAAGAAATCTTCCAGGAGGTTCGGGCCGAAGATGAGCTTGTCATCATGGCTCGCGGGCTTGGGCTGCTCCGGCTTGTCGCAAATCTGCTCCATTCATACGACGCTGCTGGAAACAACCTAATCCTGCTGATGGGCGCCGATGAACGTGAGGCTGCCTGGCTCGGCCGAAGCCTTATTGAGCACAAGGTAGCTAGCAGTGCCACCAAGGCCCGTGGCTTAACATGTGTCGACTCCAAAGAAACGCCCAAAACGCGCCAGGAAATGTATGCGCGAGGCGGGCTGTTTTCTGTAACGGCCCGCATCCTGATTGGCGATATGCTTTCGGGCGTTGTCCAGGCCGAAAACGTCACGGGAATTGTGGCGCTACATGCCCAAAAGTTCACGGCAACCAGTAACGAGGCCTTCATTTTGCGAGTGTGGCGGGGGAAGAACCGCTCAGGCTTTCTCAAGGCCTTTTCAGACAAGCCCGAGGCTTTCATACGCGGCTTTTCGCAGCTGACCAAAATGCTTGGCTCGCTGTTTTTGCGCAAGGTATCGCTCTGGCCCCGATACCACGTGACGGTGGCTAGTAGCTTGGAAGGAAAGCGTCGGGCTGAGGTCATAGAGCTGGAAGTGCCCATGACCGGTGCCATGCTCGACATCCAGAATGCCATCAAGGAGTGTGTGGAACAGTGTGTACAGGAGATCCGCAAGACGAATACGGGCCTCGATCTGGAGGAATGGGATGCTAGAACAGTCATGCTGCAGAACTTTGACGTCATGATTCGCCGGCAACTAGAACCCAATTGGCACCGCATTAGCAACAAGACGCGGCGCATTGTGGCTGATTTGACTGTACTTCGGGCCCTACTCCAGTACGTGCTCGAGTACGACGCTGTTGCCTTTCTGGAGCATCTTGATTACATTCATGCCACATACGCACCAGACCCTGGGTCACTACGCAACACCGAATCGCCATGGATGTTTTTAGATGCTGCCCAAACTATATTCGAGTCGGCCCAGAAGCGTGTTTATGCTGCTGAGAGGCACTCGGCTAGGCACGAGGATGACATTGATGCACTTTGGCCAGTCCTTGAGGAGCTGCCTAAGTGGGCCATCCTGGCTGAAGTCTTGGATGAAATCGACCGGGATATCCAAACTTCGGGGCCATCCAGGGACGACTCGAGTGGATGCATTTTGATCATGTGTCAGTCAAGCGCTACCTGCCGGCAGCTGCGAGATTACTTGCAGACAATGCACCTCCGGCCCCAGGACACAGAGACGGGCTTAAAAGGGGCTGATAATGCACCAGCTGTCGACCAAGAGTACACCTCGGCATCCTATCTGATGCGCCGGAAGCTCCGCACCTATTTGCGTCGGAAGCGGGAGTTTTCGGCGAGGAAAGCCTTGCTATATGCAGACACACAGAGGTCTCTCAACAAGGCTGTTGACCTCACTACCGGTCAGAGCAAAGGCGCGCGCGGGGTAGCTCGTGGAGGGTCCACTGCTAGTAAGCGTCGCCGCGTCCGTGGGGGAGGCGTCGTTGGAAGCAATCCGTCCCGCACTGAGAACGGAGCAGTGGCTCCATTTACTGAAACGCCAGCACAGGTAGCCGGCCTGATAAATTCTATAGGCGGAGCCCAGGCCCAGAACGCCGATGTTGAGCAACGGGTCGATCTGGTGCAGGATGAATTTGATGACATGGAGCAACAGTACGGCTTATTGTCACTACAAGATCTTTTGGTCATCCACGCTTACGACGGCGACGGTGACGACACCATGCTGGAGCAAGTGAAGCCACGGTACATTGTCATGTACGATGTTGACGCCGCCTTCATTCGCCGCATCGAGGTGTACCGCTCGTCTCACAACGACCGCGATGTGCGCTCGTATTTCATGTACTACGCCGATAGCGTTGAAGAAGAGCGCTATCTCTCAGCCGTGCGGCGCGAAAAGGACGCCTTCACACAGCTAATCCGCGAGCGTGCGAGCATGACTCTAACCCTCGACGTGCCTAAGGACGGCCGAGCTAGTGAGGAGGACCGGTTTCTCAGCCGTATCAGCACACGGATTGCCGGTGGTGGACAGCTCGGCCCTGGTGCTGCTCGCAAGATCCCGCCGCGCGTTATTGTCGATATCCGTGAGTTCCGATCATCGCTTCCACCGCTTCTACACGGCCACGGTATGGACGTAGTGCCGTGTCAGCTGACGGTTGGCGACTATATTCTATCTCCGCGCATTTGTGTTGAGCGCAAGGCTATCTCTGATCTCATCCAGTCTCTCAATTCAGGTCGGCTATGGACGCAGTGCGAAGCCATGTTCCGACACTATGCCTGTCCATTGCTCCTTATCGAGTTTGATCACAACAAGTCCTTTACGCTTGAGCGCTTCGCTGATATGGGTAGCGGCGGCGGGTCATTTGGTTCTTCTGCCACTGTCGGTTCAGATCTCCAGGGCAAGATTGTAGCTTTGACATTGGCGTTCCCGCGCCTGCGCATCATCTGGTCATCATCGCCATATGAGACAGCCGAAATCTTCCAGAGCCTCAAGAGCCAGGAATCCGAGCCCGATCCACGGGCTGCTGTCGAGGCCGGGCTCACTACAGGCGAGAAGGAAGCTGGCGATGGACACCTGGAACCAACGCTGCAGGCCATGATGGCGGCAATACCCGGTGTCACGCCAGCCAACATGGCGGCGCTGACGTACAAGGCAAGGAATATCAAGGAATTGGCTAATACTAGAAGAGAAGATCTGGTAAAGATAGTGGGACCAGAGAACGCAGGCAAGATCGACTATTTTTTTAGTAGGAACCTAGCGCATTAGCGGTGATACAAAACAGACGAGAACAGGCGAGAAAGCAAAAGAGAGCGGCGAGGCATAGATGCCGGTATAATCATCGGCCATAGGACTGCCGATAATCTTTAAATATTCCCACTCAGCACAGCGCATGTACATCAATGCTTGTTATTAAAGTATGAAGCACTAGCACCCTTTGTAACAATCAACCTCAGCCGACTCGTACACAGCCTTTCCACATACCCCTCTACACAGTTTCAATGTACCGTCTCATTTCCCAGTCCGTCACTGCCTCTTCCCACTGCCGCACTTCGTGCATACGTGTCCCAGCAAAATGGTCCACAAAATCATCCCCAAACACCTCCCGTGCCACACTGTCTTTGCTAGCAAAGCGCTCAGTAGCTTCACGTAGGCTCTTGGCCAGTCTTTCACCCTTGTCGGCGTTGCTTCCCACGGCATCTCCCTTAGCTAGCGGAGGGCATGGCAGGGCTAACTGCTTCTCCACTCCTCTCCAGCCACAGCCAAGAATAGCAGCCATTACCAAGTGGGCATTAGCATCAGCTCCACACGTGCGGATTTCAAACCGTGTAGCGCTAGGTTTTGACGTTGGCGGTGCAATCATACGGATAGACGCCCCACGATGCTCTAAGCCCCATGATACCGTGACCGGGGCCCAGAAGTTCTCAACAAGACGCTTGTAGGAGTTGATTGTTGGCGCCAGCATCGGCATCACGTAAGGTAGGCCTTGCAGAATTCCAGCCAAAAAGTGACGGCCAAAGTCTGTTAGCCACTCAAGATCCGGATACTCAGGGCTAGGGTCGGGCTCTTCACGGGCAAACAGATTACGGCCAGTCGCTTGGTCAATGACAGATACATGGATGTGGCCGCTATTTCCAGGGAGGCCTTGAATAGGCTTGGCCATGAAGCATGGGACAATATTGTACTTTGTGGAAGTTGATTTCAGGGCAAATTTGAACAGGTTAGCCCGGTCGGCCATCTCAGCAATCTCTCCGTATTCTAGAGCAGCCTCGAAGACGCCTGGCCCGCTTTCGGTATGCCACCCCTCAATATCGCAGCGGAATTTACGGCACGTCTCGAAGACGTCATAGTAAAAGTCTTTATTATGGACAGGCCGGGTCATGCTGTAGCCAAACATACCCTGGGTCAGAGACTGGAGGGCGCTAGGAGGATTTGTCTTGAGGAAGTCGGCGGGCGAGGCATCGGAGCCTGGAGCTTTAAAGGTGTAGAATTCGTATTCAGCTGGAAGAGGGAAGATGCGTGTTAGTATAACCCAAAGCATAGAAGGCAAAAAATAAAAGAAAGGCTTACCTCCAGCTAAAGCGCTGAAGCCCTTGGCGGCAAGCTTGTCCGTAAAGCCCTTTAAAAGACTGCGCGGACAAGCGCAAATGGGCTTTTGAGTATCAGGGTCAAGGAAACTGACTAGGAACAGCGGCACATTATCTTCCCATGGAATGCGACGAAAGCTCTTGGGGTCAATCACGGCGATAAGATCGCGATAGCCATTTTCTAGGTTACTGATGGAAAGCTCTTGTTGGTAGGTATTATCGTGCATGTCCCAGCCGAAGATCACAGAGCAGAACCCGAAACCAGACTTGATGACAGAAAGAAACTTTTTCTTAGACATGAGCTTGCCGCGTAGAATGCCATCGGCATCAATTCCAGCGACCTTGACCTTATGGTCATTGGCGAGGAGATGGTCGAGATCGCTCAGGGTTAGAGCGAGAGGGTCCGGGGAGTCTGACATGGCGAAGAAGAGGTAAAATCCAAAGCAAAAACCAGTCAAGAAGTATAGCAAGATAGGGTTTAGGCTAGGGAGACTTGAAAGAATCAAAAAAAAAAGGAAAAAAAACCCCCAAAAGACCACAAGTTGGAAAGCGGTTTACTGCATCCTCCAAATTGCCTCAAAGCGTCCAAGTTGTTCCCAATAAATCAACGATGGGTGAGTGAAGTGGAGTAGCTGCCAAGCCAGTGCCGTTCGTTAAAGTAGTCAGAAAGACGAAGAGAAGCGAAAAGGAGAGAAAACAAGGCCAGATGTCGTAATGAGACAACAAGGAACGAGAAGTCGGAAGAAGGGGAGCTAGAAGAAGCGTTGATTAAGACTAATGTGGGTGGAGGCTAGGCTGGGGTGGTGGATGAAAAGATCCGGGCCGGGCGCGCGTTGATAAAGGAGAGGGAACAGAGAAAAAGACAGCAAAACACCGCTAGAAGTGCGCCTGAGGGACAGAGGAAGAAGATAGAAAATAAGGAAGAAGGCTACGATGTCTAGAGTAAAGACTTCGTAGCCTGATATATTAGGAGCTAAGAAGTCAGCAAAAGGCAACTGCCAGTAGGCCCAGGCCTTCTAGGGGAAGCTGCCATTTTCTAAACATGATGATACTCTCTTTTTTCTGTCTACCTTCCTTTCCTTTCCCATCGTATCACAAAGCCCGGTTCTTTCCTCCCTCTTTCCTCTCCTTCTCTGGTGTTCTTTTTCTCTTATCCGTCTTCCTTCCCTTCTTGGCTATCTCTAAAGCAACTGCCAACGTCCCACAAAGCTAGATCCTTGCGTTGACCCACCCACCCCGCACCTGCCCTTTTTTCTCTTGAATCCCTCTTCCTCGGTTATCAGCTTGCCATGCTATAGAATGCGAAGTTCCGACCTTGACTTGAGCGCTGATAAGAAGCAGCCAACCAGAGCGACAAAGCGATTCGTGAGATACCACTCGCTAGCAAGACCCAACTAGGAAACAGCATTACAAGCCGCGGAAATTCATGCATGTAATAATAAGCCTGATCCGCAGCCCTCACTTTGCAGCTTTATCAACATCTGCGTGTTGCTTTTGTGAAACCTAATGCAATTAGTTGATAAGAAGATAGGGATCTCCGGGCCCATGGACACCATTTAGTGATAGCAAGATCTCGGGAAAGACTTGTGCTCACATGTAAAAAACAGGTAGCAAACTAAAAGAAAAAGAGAGGCGTAGGTCTGGCCTATGCGCAATCATATGCTGTTATTTATATGTGTGAATTTATATAACGAAAGTGGCCTTGGGGCTTATTAGCTAGCCCAAGGCGTCCCGTCACTTGTCCTCGCCCTCAATTGCCATCTTCACCATGTTCCTTGACTTCGACCTTTTTCTGCAGCTGCTTCTTAACCCAGTTGGCTACCAGCTCGTCGTTCGGCTGCTGTATATGTTTCAAGCTAGTCCCAAGGTTGGACGCCGTGCCGAGCTGCATGTTACCCATGGCATTAACCGTGGTGTCTATAGTAGTCTCCGTTGCTGCCTTATTCCGGGCAGAGTCGTTGCTTTGCTCATTTTCCACCCCTCCTTCGTCTTCCTCTTGGATCACGGGGGGTTTTGTCACGCTTGCTAGCCATGCATGCCTTAATAAAGCAGTGTATGTTGGTCGGTGCGTTGGATTCTTGGCGAGGCAGCTAGCCACAAAGTCTTGTGCGGTAGCCGAGTACCCTACTTCAGGCAGCTTGGGGGCTTCTCCCTTGACAATCGTCTGCACAGGATGTTAGCCCCATTTTTTAACTCATAATCTTCAAGTCAGCGCAACAAAGGTAAACTTACATTCAATTGCACGAGAATGCTAGCATTCACGTCGTAAGGGTATTTTCCCAAGGCACACTCAATAATCGACAGCCCCAAGCTCCAAATATCGCTCTGGACGCCATATGACCCGTCATCTTCCGTCTCCAACGTAGGATTGCTATGAATACGCTCAGGGGGCATGTAGCTTTGGCAGCCAATGTTGGTCTTAGCCTTGCTGGCAACCAAATCTCCACTAACGCCAAAGTCGCAGATTTTGACCTGCCCACGCGTGTTCACCAGGATATTCGTAGGTTTCACGTCGCGATGGATGATATTATGTGTCTCCTTAAGCTCGTTAAGCCCCAACACTGTAGCCAAGGTGATGTGCTGCAAAACGTCTTCAGGCACACCGTCTTTATAAAGCTTGTCGATAGATCCGCCGTCCATGTACTCAATGCACATGTAAACAAACCCGTCCTGCATAAAAGCGCCGTAGAAGTCGATGATGTATGGGGAGGCACATTGGTGTAAAATCATCAGTTCTTTGGCAATAGTCTTGAACTTGGCTTTGTCCAGCTCCATTCGAATCTCCTTCATAGCCATGATCGTGCCACTGAGACCGTCTTCACTATCTTTATGGCCGTCAGGGCCTGGCTCTGTCGGAGGGTGATGAATAAATGGCTTGGACCCCGAGAGGCCCGGGCCCAATCGCGGTTGCTTTGGTTTGGCATGTCGTACTTTGTAGACGGTGCCATAGTTGCCTTTGCCTAGCTCCCCCAAAGACTGGATCTCGTTGAGTGACATGCTATATGTATTGCCATTGGCAAAGTGCACGCCTTCTTTAGTGAGGGTTGCAGAGCCGTTAAAGTTGAGCCAACCTTGCTCTGGGTTAATGAAATCTCGGAAATCGTCGATTTGTGAGCCAGTAAAAGCTGATCTGGTGTCTATGGTTTTATTTGCGGCTCCTAGAGCTGCACCGGAAGCCCCAGTGCCGTTGGCTGATGCGGGAGAAGAAGCCGCACCCATGTCTGACGCGCCAAGGCTCATTTTCATCCCGAAGCCGCGTCGCACAGCCAGGCTACCCGCTTTAGAGATCTTCCCAGTCGAAGGAGAGCTTTGTGTTTGTGCAGGACCGGATGGTCGGCCGGGAAGACTCGGGTGCATGGAGGGAGCACTTCCAGCGCCTGGAGGGCCAGTCTGAATACCAGTGGATTCTAAGCGGCCACCAACCATATTGCCCTTGCTTGCCCCTGCAGATGCTCCAGGACCAGCACCGGTGCCCAGCTTAAGAGCCGATTGGTTGGCCTGGGGCAAGGGACGGTTGGCTGGGGAGCGGCTGTTCATGAGCTCTATGACACGTCTGCTTGTCGTTGAGGTGGAGCCATTACCTAGGCTAGCCATGCCAGACGACACTACTGGCTGGCGCTGGTTTCTCAAAAGATGAAGAGGGTTTGTAGAACTAAGTGGGTTTCCGCTTTCGGGAATGTGGCGAAGTGAGGGTACACGCCTAGTGTTGTCTGCTGAAGATGAAGGAAGGACGGACGGGGAGCTGGGTGTGGCATCGATAGGGGCAGAAGCAGAGTCGGAAGGAGGGGAAGCATCCGAGTTATCGGAGGATGTCTTGGAGCCGGAGGAGGTACGCCGAGGCATTTCACGAGGGTTGGGTTTTCCAGACATTTTTGAGTCTAGGTACTGTTAATGCGGGTGATCGCTATCGCGGATACTTGTTTCTAGTGGCTGTCGCTGTAGTGTGCGTATTTTTGATGTCTCAAGGTCAAGCACTCGGTACTATATTTGATGATGCGGTTGTTGTGGCTTGAGGAGGGGCGGGCTGCTTTGGAGGGGTAACGCTGGGGCTTCGGCTTCGAGTGGGCAGATGTGATTGGACTGCTAGCGAAAGCTTCGACGGAGTTTGGGATTTTGAGAGGTATGCAGCTGGATTAGACAGCAGCTTAATGGCAGAAGACGTATTATGCTGTTGCTGTGCAGCGCAGTGCTAAGCTGCAGATATCTTTTTAAAGGTTAACACCTCCTGAGCTTAGTTTAAAGCAAGGTGAGTAGTCCGCAGCGTCACGCAAGGCGAACGCAAGTGAGGTCTATATTCAAAAATTGATTCACGCCCTGTCCACGAAAGATGGAATTAAATGGCTTGGGTTTTGTGGGCAAGCGGCAAGATTGAGGCCAGGTCGAACAAGGCAGGGGGGTGATGGACGTTCGTCGAGGAAATCAGAGGCCTAGAGACTTGCTGGCGAGGGGAAAAGGCTTTGGTGCTAATAAACACGTCCTGCCTGTGCAGCACTGTATTGTAGTAAATCACGAAGGTGAAGAGCAAGATGAGCAATAGTCTGCCAATAAATCGAGGCCCAGAAGCCAAGGTGATGGATAGAATTCTTTACGCTAGCAAAACCAAAGGGACGTGGGTGTGTGTGTGTGTGTGTTTGTGTGTTTGTGTGTAGCCGAGCAGGACCTGTACTGTAGGAATCTTGGGGCGACGTTTGAGTTTGATAGGAGGTTTCAAAAAGGAGGCCGGCGTGTTGGTTTTTATCTCTAAAAGCGAGAGAGAGAAAAGAGACCGAAACAGAATGCCAGCGCCGGATCCGAGGTTAATCAGGTCGAGGTTAAAAAGAAAGAAATGCTTTGTGCAGTGCCTGTGCAGCTGCTAATATTCTCAGGCGGAAACGAAAAAGGAGGAATTGTTTTTAGAAAAAATTAAAAAGAAACAAAATGTGGTGAGATTGATCGAGCCTCGGACGCTAATGGCGATGGTGCTGAAGAATAGAAGCTTGCAAGGCTGGGATGGGAAGATTGGCAGATGGGCAAAACCAAAGAAAGACAAAAGCTAGAGAGGCTTGGCAAAGCACAGGGGAAATGGAAGGGCGAGATTTAGAAGCGACAAGATGCTGATGATGATAAAATGCCAGCAAGAAGATTCCGGCGCAGACTGATGCAGATGCGGCAGATGTGCAGAGAAAAAGACCATTCACCAGCGACGGTGAGGCTGACCGAACAGGTACATGGTACGGTACATGGTACATAGCATGAACTACATATCAGAGGGCGAGGCTACGATTTTATCCCAAGACGGCAGTAGCATGTAGCAGAACAGAGAGCCCAGCCAGGAACTCCCCTCGCTCCCTGACTCCCTGACTCCTTGCATCTCCTGGAGAAGATGCACCCTCAAATTTTTGTTACTTCGTATTCAAGGGAGTCTTATGATATTCTTGCACTCGAGCACATGGTTCTCAGCGCCGCACAACAGAGCCCTGGTCAAATACTGGGCATCTCGCACCACTCAAGCTTCCCTCCTTTCTAGAGGCTAAAAAGCCGTAGAGGGAATCACGATTGCATATCGGGCCAAAAGTATCTCGACATCAATCAGCCCTGCTTATCTCAACACGTTAGTGTCTTTGTCTTGTCGGCAATTCATTGTTCTTTTTATTTGCTTTTTCTTTGGAACAGGCATTGCTAGTTGTCTTTCCTTCACATGAAAATGAAAGGTGATTCATTTCTGCACGGAAAGTAAGCAGCATATGAGCGAGCATATGCAATGCGCTAGCTACTATGCTCGTGCGCATGCTTCTTTTTCTGTGTTATACTATACATACGACCATGCAGCCATGCAGACTAAACGGGTATTCTGGCATACGACTGACAACGAAACAGTTTCTCTTGTCACTCCGTTGCATACGGAACTGATTCGTTGTTTCTAATCTAACCCGCCTCGAGCTTGACTCCCAATCTAACTACTGCTGGGGCTGTTTTACTAGGGTTAGGGTAGATGGTTTGCAGGCTTCTCCCGCTCGCCTTGCCTCATCGGGCCGTACTGATCTAATTCTAACTGGATTCGCCCATGATGTTGTCTTTTTTCAGCTGCTAGAAGTTGCCACTTGCTTAGGGGTCATGAAGAACACGGGATTATGGAGCGACCAGATGATGCGTTAAATGGCCCAGCCGAGCCTTGCCTGTTGCTTGTCTGTCTTTCCTAATCACCGACTTTGCAATCGTGTTGCCTCGTTGGTGCCTCGGATTGCCCTTATTGTGTCTATATTATCCCTCTCTGCCGCTGGCTACTCCCCGAAATGTCTTCCTTACCCGTTATCAACGGTACCGAGGTCGTTGCAGAACCGCCACCGGGCTACATATGTGACTTTGATAATCCGAAACAGAAAAATGCCGTCGCTGCATACTGCATAGTAGCAGTGTTTGGGTTTTTGTCGACGCTGTTTTGTGCACAGCGTCTCTATGTCAATGCTGTTGTGCGCAAAAGGCTATGGTGGGATGATTGTGAGTCTGAAATCCGGCATCTAGCTTTGAGACTACGAGCTAACAAGTCTATGGCAGTGTTGGTGATACTCGGCTTTGTAAGTGGGATAGCAAGATGTGGAGTGGAAACGGCAATAGCCGTCGATGGGGCCAGCTATTTTCGAGACGGCAGCGCTGACATTTTCCGCAGGTTTCGTCATGGATCATTCAGATCTTTATCCTAGGTAAGTTTATATCTGTGTGTGTGTGCATAGTAATATTGGGGCTTAGTTGCTGACTGAGTCCGTGGGTGGGTAGAGGGCTTCATTCATAAATACATTGGTACACATTTGTGGGAGATATCGGCTGACAAGTTTTACACTTTCTGCAAGGTAAGTTTGCAAGGCCGAGGAGAGTGAGGAGAACGAAGGAAGAAAGAGCAAAAAAGGGAAAGCAGAGGGAAGAAGCAGCTTACATGATGCCGTCGTCTTTACTAGCTTTGCTGAGCACATACCGAGATTCACCTTTCCCCGCCTTCCTCTACCGGATATGAGCCGTGAAGCTTCATCAAAACACCAGCTGACTAACAACTCATCATTCCTTTGTACGCTACCCCGGGCTAGTGGGCGACGTATGTAAATCCTATTCTCTATGTCTTCCCGACAGTATTTTGCAAGGTTGCTCTGCAGATGTTTTATCTGCAGCTCGGTAACATGTCGCATAGATATAAGGCGGCTATATATATGCTGATATTCGCTACGGTTGGGTCCGGAATTGGTATCCTGTTCAGCAGCATATTTATATGTAGTCCTATTAGGAAAGGCTGGGACTTTCGCATCACATCAGGCTCTTGTATTGACCGGCCGGCGATGTACCAAGCCACGGCTGGCATCGGAATGGCCACCGATGTGCTAATATTCGCGATTCCAATACCAATGGTGATGAGGCTGCAAATGTCGCGGAGACACCGAATTGGACTGGTTTTCTTGTTCTTTGTGGGCTCAATGTAAGTTGAGAAAAACAGAGATGTAGGAAATGTTGCCAGCATGTGTATGTGCATAACCCCGCCTGATTGACTAACTTGGTTAATAGCACCGTCATCACATCGATTGTCAGGCTGGTTTTGCTGGTTACGTCCCTGTATGAGGATGACCTACCGTGGAGTGCGGGCTTAATTACGATTTGGGTGTAAGTTCGAGTTTTTTGCACTCTAGGGAGGGATTAGCGTGTGGTGTGACTAACGACACAATCCAGGCTCATTGAATCGAATCTGATGGTCATGTGTGCCTGTCTCCCAACGCTGCGCCTCTTCATCCGCACTATGTGGCCGCGTATTCTACCCGACGAAGCAGAGGCTATTCAAAATCAACAGCAGCAGCTACATGAGAGGGACAGTGAATTTGGAGACTCACGAAGAAAAAGTCCACGCGGAGCCGGCGCAAGGACTTTGTTGTCTCGGCGGGGACATGGCCACAGCTTGGAAAGTGGACTTGGCGATACATTGTCTGGGCTATCCACACTGGATCTGGGGCCTGGTTGTGGCCCAAGAGCACCGGACGAAGGCAATACGAGTGTCAACCATGTCGACCAGAGAGAAGCAGGGCCGTTTGGAGAAGGACAGAAGAGGGACAAGGGCTTAGTGGGGGAAGAGGAAATGCGGCAAATATTAGTCAAAGGGGAGACTATGAGGGACGAGATACAGAGGAAAGAGACAAGCAGCAGCAGCAGCAGCAGCAGTGGCAGGAGAAGAGGGTCGAGTGCGGAGAGGGGTAGGACAGGTGAGAGAGGCGAAGATCAAGAACAAGGCCAGGACCAGAGAGAAGCCAGAGTCGGAGGCGAAAGCGGATACGGAGGCAGAAACAGAAGAGATAGTGTGATGTATGCAGCATGGGAGTGGAGATTGCCAGAGATGGAGGGCGGCTATTGGGCAGCAGGCCAGTGGTAAGGTGAGGTTGGAGGGTTCTAGATGGGAGGAAAAAAGAGACCGCGCCACATAGCGCAGAAATCAGCCACAAAACGCGACAGCTTGCTTGCCATAGCTACACACACGTTTAAGATAGAGGCAGTTTGAAGTTGTCTTGAGCCTGTCAATAAAGCTTGGTAAGCTAGCTGAAAACAAAACATGCAAAATAAGTGAGGATGTATACAAATTGAGGGATCGGCCGTCCAATCAAGGCGAAACACGGTGAGACAAAATAAGACAAGGCAAAGACAGGACAGGAGCAAAGTGTAAAGTGAGCAAAGCCTGCTGAGCAACAATTGCCTACGAGGCGCAGACAGAACGTGTGGCTGTACAGCGCTTTTATTGGGTCAGAAAGTAATAGGCGGGTCGGAGGTACAGGGTACCAAGTAGTCCTGGCACCCCAGGGCTTGGATACACGTATATGAGAAGGAAGAATTCAGCTTTAGATTGCGGCTTAGAGAAGGAAGAGGAAGGGAAAAAGGACAAAACAAAGCCGGATTGAGGAGCCAAGACGACGAGGGAACAAAAAGGAACAAAAACGACAAGGATGCCACGATCGAGAAGCAAATCTCATGGGCTGCAAGGGTTCATGGAATCTTGCGGTGTTGCTGCATAGTATTACAAGACTTCCTATATGCGCATAGATAGTCGAGATTTGTCGCGTTTCCGGGAAGACGTTTGGTGCTCTTTGTTTGTTTGGCCTGGGAGCGCAGAGCGAGGGGCATAGTATGCGACGGACGATGCGCAGGGGAGGGAAACAATAAACGGGCTAACGGGTTTGATGTGAGGACTGCAAACGATCAAGAGAGAGCCAGGGCGGGTAGGCTCTGTGTGCGGGTGTGATTGGCGTTGGGATGTAGTTGCAGATGGTTTGGGTACTGAGTAATACTGCAAGTGAGGCGAGAAAGGGCGAAACGCTGACTAGGCCCCCCAGACGTAGACTCAAACCCAACATGTGGGGGGGATCATGAACAAGTTGAAGCCATGGGAGGGATGGGGTGAGGTGTAAGTGGCAGTGAAAAGCAAAGGAGGCTCAAAGGTGAGATGCACAGAGAAAGCAGAAGCAGCAGGAGCAAGGAAAAAGAGGAGTAGGACAAAGTCCAAGAGGCAATTGCCATATGCTATGCTATATGCTTGTGCTGTGCAGTATTTGAATGTTTTTTTGCTGCTCAATGGTTTGGGCAACTGCAATCTTATTTTGACCAAAGCTCGCGTCATTCTGTCGATTTTTGTCGAGACGCCTTTAAATATTTTTAATTTATTTTCAACTAGTATTATTATGGCTTGTATCCCTCTCAGCCTTGTCCCTTTTTTCTTTCCATTATCTATCTTCTTTATCTCTCTGCTTGTCTCTGTTCTGGTTTCTATCTCACCATTCCTTTTTATCTTTGGCATTTCCGATTTATTCTTTTTTTTCTCTGGTAATAATTTGAGCTTCTTTTCGCCTTTCCGTCTTTCCGTCTTTCCATTTCTTCGTTTCTTCGTTTCTTCTCTTCGCTTCTTTTCCTCTTTGTGGTGACTCGACCATTGATTTGCCTCCCAGTCGCCATTCACCATCTCCGCTGTCGCCACTGGTATTTGTTTCTCTTCTTCACCCTGTCCTCCTACCCCCTCCCCTCTCTCCCCTTCATCTACATATACTTTGCCACTTGACGATCTTGACATCGCGAGTCGGGAAGCCTTCTCTGTTCTCGTCTCATCCGTCTTGCTTTATCTGGCCGGCCTTGGCGAATCGTTTCTCCTGCATTCTTGAGCCGCCCCTCTCTCTTTCAATGGTTCTAGGCTTTAGTAGCGCCTTGGTATCAAGGTTTGTTCTTGTGCCTCTTAACCTGGCTGAAGCTAGCGGCAGCCATGAGTCCCATCCCGACTTCATGCACCTTGTGGTGCTGGTGATGTCGGCTGTCCTGGAGGTGGTGTGCGTTAGTCTTCCCGGCTATATCATTGCCCGGATGGGCCATTTCGATGCGGAGCAGCAAAAGTTCTTGGCAAACCTGAACATGATGCTGTTTACGCCCTGTCTTAGTAGGTCCTGCCTTGCTACCGGCTCTCTGTCATTCCCCATTTGTGCTAACCCTGCCTTTTCTAGTCTTCACCAAGCTTGCCTCCCAGCTTAACGCCGAAAAACTCATCGATCTTAGCATCATTCCCATTATTTTCTGCATCATGACCTTTGTGTCGTGGACTACCTCGCGCATTGTGGCCAAGGCTTTTGGTTTCAACAACCGCGCTTCCAACTTTGTCACCGCCATGGGTGTCTTTGGCAACTCAAACTCTTTGCCTATTTCTCTGATTCTATCGCTTTCACAAACCCTCAAAGGCCTTCACTGGGATCGCATCCCTGGCGATAACGATGACGAAGTGGGCGCCCGCGGTATCCTCTACCTGCTCATTTTCCAGCAACTTGGCCAGCTAGTGCGCTGGAGCTGGGGATACCATATTCTTCTAGCTCCCAAGAGCAAGTACCCTGAGTACCAAAACGAGTTCCTTGAGGAGGGCCGCACCAGTGGTGCTCCCACCGAAATTGGCTACAGCAACTCTACCGACGATCTTAGCAGCTATGACCCTCCTGGTCGTACCCCGATAGCTTCCTCTTCCCGCGCTTCGCGCGCCTCACCGGAACATTCTGACGATGAAGACGACCTGGATAGTACCCACTTTGCCATTTACAAGCGCTCAAGTGACTCTCAGCGTCCATTGCTGGCCCCCGACGATGAGGTCTCGCCCCGACCTTCGTTTGATGGGCATGCTATTGCCTTCCGAAGCTACAGTTATCAGCAGCAGCAGCAGTCAAACCTCCTTTCTCGTGCTGGCGAATTCTTTACCGCTCCTCTCAGTTCTTTATACAATTCTATGCCCATTATTATCCAGTCTGCATTGTCTGGCCTCAAGAGCGTCCTGCTCCGCTTCCTGGTGGGTGTTTGGGATTTCATGAACCCGCCGCTGTGGGCTATGCTCTTCGCCATTATCGTAGCATCGGTGCCTTCGCTGCAGAAGCTTTTCTTCGAAGAGGGATCCTTTGTCAACAACTCGGTCAGCAGCGCTATCAAGTCGACCGGAGGCGTTGCTGTGCCGTTAATTCTTGTCATTCTCGGCGCCAATCTTGCCCGCAACACTCAAAATACCACCAACGTTGACCCCGAGGAAGAGGAGTTTGGCGGTAAGCTCTTGGTGGCCTGTCTTATTAGTCGTATGCTACTGCCCACTGTCGTTATGGCCCCCATTCTGGCCATGATTGCCAAGTTTGTGCCTATTAGCATTCTTGATGACCCTATCTTCATCATTGTGTGCTTCCTGCTCACCGGAGCTCCCAGTGCGCTGCAGCTAGCGCAGATTTGCCAGATTAACAACGTGTACGAGGGCGTTATGTCCAAGGTGCTCTTCCAGAGTTATGTCGTTTGGATCCTACCGTCGACCCTGGTTCTGGTTATGTGTGCCCTGGAGGTTGTTGAGTGGGCAAGCATGTCCTAAAAATTGGATAGGCAGAGTGTGGATAAATGGATAGCACGTAGTGTGGTATCTACTCTGTCTACTATTTCATGCCTTGGCAATCCTTTTTTCTTTTTTTACTCTCATTCATTTTCTCTCATTTTTACTTTTTGTTTATTCCAAGACCCAAAATGTCGCGTTTCCTTTTTCTTCATAACAGCTTGTTTTTTGCCGTCTTTCTGTTTGCCTTAGCTTCTGCTACTGGAATTTCCTTTGTTGACTCTTCCCATGCTCGTGTATTTGTATCAGACTTGTTCATTTTTTTTAGAAGTTAGAGAATCAGTTGCTTGAATTACCAAATAGTCAGCAATTAGTTGGTTGGCGTATGCTCCGTTGATACACTGTCTTTATGTAAGAGACGTGAAGGTTGTGAAAGTGTGATGCCAAAGTGGCTGGTGAAGCATGGTTTTGCGTAATATCCTTCTCTTTCCCCTTACTGTTGTTGATTCTCTGTTTTCTTGCTCTTCATGCTGCCTTCATGTTGTCCCTCCTAGCTAAAAACAATCGCATTTTCAGCTATGCATGCCCGCCGCATTGTTGCCGTTCTTGGCCACAACTTCCACGTCCCGAACAGAACCCTTCCAGTCACTGACTCGGACATCTTTGATATCAACCAGCAACACGCTCACTTCTTCGCCAGCTACAAAACACTCTCTACCCCCATCCTCAGCACGATGGTCGCTGTCATGATCATGATTGAAAGAGAGACCGCTTTCGGTAAAGGTATTGTTTTCGAGATGCTTGCTGCGGAAAAATTCCTCTTCGGGCGAGCCTGGCTTTAGCATGCGTGCGCTGCCATTGATGGTGGCGCTTATGCTTGACATGGCGCTAGAGTTGAGATTAGCCAGCAAGGTGGCCAAAGATGAGCGGGATTCGGGCGTGGGAGAGCCACCAGAAAGTCGGCGTGATGACGTAGGAGGACGGTGAGAGACCCCTGTAGCAGACATGGGTTAGAAGGGCCGCATTATAACGCACGCTCGGAGAAGGGGATAGGACGATGGGATGAAGCGAAAGACGGGCGTAGCGGCGGCTTACAGTCATGAACTAGCAGAGACACATTGGGGTTCTCAATAATGTTGTGCATCTTTTTCGATTCCGGATTGCTCGTCATAACTATCACTGGCAACTGGGAATAGGGTGAAGATGGGAGGTATGTGTAGTTCATAAGCGAGACGTGGGGTTGGTTGTTATTACAGGTCGCAAGATGGAGCTAGTAGCAGAGTAGCGCAGACTATTAGCAATAATCTATGGGCAGATATGTAAGCTGGAGGGCAGCTGCGGGATGTCAGAAGCTCATACAAAGCGCGCATTCTCAAGGCATTGAACAACATCGTGAGGCAAGCTGGTAGTCTGCACTAGATGATTCTCACCAAGTGAAGCTTCAGAGTTTAACGGATTCTGGGCCATGGTGGCGGCGATTCTGTTGATGAGAAAAGAACGAATGACTGGAAAGGCGATGAGTAATGAAAGGCGGTGATGTAATGAGGCCTAGAAAATAAAGGGAGGTGGTGAATAAACTTGTCCTAATCCAAGAAGTGCGGTGCTATGAAGAGCCCAAGATTGGATATACTGCAAGCCTGAGTAGAGCCTGCTTACTAAGGAGGGCTACGGAAGCTCCACTTGCACAAGTATCCTAAGCTGTGATTGGATGGCTGAGTGGCCTGATCAGGGCCGCATCGTGGCTTTCTTCAGCTATCAATACTGCGGCTCTACAACTTGTGAATCCACGCGCTGCTTTCAAGCCCTCGGGGCCTCAAAGTCACATACACGCACATGTTAATTCCTCACTGGTGTTCGTATTCAATCTACACAATTTATTGTTTGAAGGTTGTCATGAGTGGGGCAATGCCGGTTACACGACAACCCCATTCCTTAGTAAGAACATGGAGGGGAGGGGGAGCACCAATAGATGCTTTGGTGAAAACCGGACCCCCTCGACCCCTTTGACGCCAACTCCTCCAGCTCTCCTGCATGCATGCTCAATATTTCTAGATACGGCTAGCTCTCTAGTACTGCCGACTCCAGCCTCAGTCGTTAGCCCTGCTGCTCTTCAGCGATAACTAGACAACACAGTCTAGCCAGGCCCTGGCCCCAGCCTGTTCCTGCCCTGTTGACTTTCTCCTCCGTTCGTTTTGCTCCCGCTTTTGCGGCTCAGCGACAAGCAGAACACTCCTTCTTTGAAGACCTGCCCAAACGGATCACAGTGAAATGTTAGTTGATGGGTTTCTATTAGTTCTCGGTCAGTTTTGTACTTACATGTGACCCTTGTCGGGCTTACTGTTGCGCACCACAATTAGCTGCTCATGGCGCGTGGTTTTAGAGTGGTGGTGGTGATGCTTGCTCTTCTTCTTATCCTTAGCAAGCCGGTCGCTTAGGGACTCGATCTGGATCTTGTACTGCACGCCCTCGGTCTTGAGCAGGGTCACATGGTTCGTCATGGCGGTCAGCTCATTTTGGAGTCGCTCTATATCCTTGGTGGCGCTGATCCATTCAAACTCGAGGCGTGAATTGTGGGCAGTAGCTTCAGCCAGCTGCATTTCCAAAGATTCCTTAGCCTGCTTGAGAATAACAATCTCTGTGGCAGCATTAGTCTTCTTGTCTACCTGGCCCTGAAGCTTGTCGTTAGTGGCTGTCAGCTCTGCTAACTGGGCATCTAGAGCGTCCTTAGCTGAAGTTAGCTGTGCAATGCTCTCCTGTGCGGCCGCAAGGCTTTCCTCCAGACCAGCAGCCTTGGCAGCCATGGCCTCAGCTTCGCCAGTAGCCGCACCCAGCTTGGACTCAGTGTCGCCCTTTTCGGCTTCGACAGTCGATAGGCTGGCTTTAGTAGCTTCGAGGTCTTGAGCCAGGGCGTTCTCCTTATCAGTGGAAGATGCGTTCAGGGAATCCAACTGGGAACGGAAGCCATCTGCATCGGCCTTGGCAGCGTCTAGGGCAGCAGTCAGTTCAGAAACCTGGGCTGCGAGATTTGTAGCGGCTTCTTCTGCAGACTTGTCAGCAGCAGCGGTAGCAGCTGCCGCTTCCAGCTCAGCCTTGGCTGTTGCAAGGTCAGCCTGGACAGCAGCAAGTTCGGCTTCCAGGCCACCTTTGCTCTCAGTGACTGCATCCAGGTTGTTTTTAGACTCGGTGGCCGCAGCCTCAAATTCAGCCAGACTGGCCTTGAGGCCCTCGGAAACAGACTCTAGTTCGGCAAGCTTCTCGTCGTGGCCGACGCAAACTTCCTTTTGCGTAGTGAGCTGGGCCTCAAGCCGCTCCTTGGCACTGTTGATGGTCTCGTTGGTTGACGTGAGAGCCTTGTTCTGTAGCTGAAGACTAGCAACGACCTGGATAAGAGCGCTAGTTTGCATGCCGTATACGGTATTGGAATGTTCAGGGTCTTCCGCCACCTTGAGCTTCTGCTTCTGGCCCTCAAGCTCATCCTGGAGAATCTTAAGCTGCTCGTGGGCTTCGGTGACTTGGTCCATCATCTTTTCCTTCTCGGCAGCATCAGCCTCGAGATTCTTGACAGCTTCCTCACGCTCGGCCACCTCCTTCTGCAGCGTTTCAAAGGCATTAGCCTGTTTCTGTAGTCGACTTCGCAGTTGTGACACAGTCACCTGGTCTTGCTGTGCGTCGGCCTCAAGCTCAGCAAAGTCCTCGCGAAGTGCAATCAGCTCATCGCGAGTATCATTAAGATCCTCGCCAATAAACTCTCGCTCACGAGCGCTCGCCCGTTTTTCTTGCCGAAACCGACGCTTGACTTTGGCGAGCTCAGCCCGCACTTTGTCTAGCTCGGCAAGTGTGGCATAGAGAGCAGCATCGCTTTGGTCCTTTTTAGATCTGAGATCAGCCATTTCCTCCTCGGTAATGGTGGGGAGAGATGCCATCAATCGTCGGTCCCGACGAACTAATGGGCGATCGCCATAATCGGAATATGAATAGCCTGCCTCAGAAGGAGGGTAGCGACGACGGCGAGAGACGGTTCTGTCATTAGAAAGAACGACTGGGGCCGGCTCCGCTGGAGAGCCGGGATGGCGGACCTGGATCGTCAATACACGGCCTTTGGGAGATCGGCCGACGGAGATGACGGAGGCCGGGCCAGCGGAACGAGTTCCTCCTCTGTTGGACGAGGGACCTCTATAAGACAGCGGCCCTCTGTTTGACAGAGGCCCCATATATGAAAGCGGACCCCTATGCGATGGAGGCCCTTTGTTTGATGACGGCCCTCTGTTTGATGGCGCTTCTCTTTCCGATGGCGGCCCTCTGTTTGATGGAGGCCCTCTGTGGGATAGAGTTCCTCTGTATGATGGGGGCTTGGTGCCAAAGCGACGTGGGGCTACTGCCCGGCTAGAGCGACCAGAACGGCTAATGACGGACCCGGGCCCAGGCCCAGAATCAGCGTGGGATCCAGGTCCAGTTCCTGGACGATGGCGGAAGAACGAGGACCTGCTTGGGGCGTATTCTGAGGCAGTGACATCGCTATCAGACTCTTCAGCCCATCCATCGTCAGAATCGGTAATGCCACCCCCCTCGTTAGTATCATAGCCTTGCGCTGCATTTTCAATAGCCCTATTTTGCGATGTAGGCCGGGTGGGGGGTGGCGAGGGAATGCCTGCATGGGGAAGCCGGGCCATTGGAAGGCCGGTGTTGTCATATCCCATTTGCGGAGTAGGAAGAAAACCATTACTAGGACCGGTGCTGCTGTGCTCGTAAGTCAGTTCAAGCCGCTCGTTGCGTTCTCGCAGCTCGTCAAAGCCCATAACGCCCTCCTCAGGCATGGGAAGGGCTGGTTTGAAGTTGACATCATTGGAAGTCACACGCGTAAGTCGGTCTCTAAGTCGTTCAGGATCCGGGCCGGGCTGGTATCCTGCTGAGTACGAAGTACTGCAGGTGGTGGTTGCTGCCATGTATGTTGTGGTTGTGGATGGTTCAGGCATATCTCGCATCTCGATACGCTTGACACGGTTTGGAGGCGGAGACGGCGTTCGGGAGCGGGGAGGATGCTGGGGTCGCTCAGTTGTGTCGGAAAGAAAACGCCGAAGGAACATTGTGTGGGGATTTTGTGTATATGTGTATATGTGTATATGTGTGTATGTGTGTATGTGTGTGAGTAGGTGTGTGGTATGTGTATATGTGTGTGTACAAGGACGATGTGTGTACCAAGGAATGCGGTAAAAAAAGAAAACGGAAATCAAGCTTGTGATGACGAACAGCGTGAGAAAAGAAGATGAACCGTGGAAGCTAAACGGACGGAAAGACGTATGAAATAAAAAGCAAAGGGCGTCCGAGAACAACTGTCCCAAATCGAGGTGTGAATACCAAGGGGGTCTAAAGAACTGTTACTTGGTATAGATAGACCCCGTGGGCACAACAAAAAGAAAAGAGAAAGAAAGTACGGAAGGCTAATAGCAGGCTTGATAAAGAAGAGATCGGGGGGAGGATAACAAGTCTCGTAATCTATACAAACAAGGAGAAACACGAGGTTATAAAAAGACTATCGAGAGAGAAGGAGAAGGAGGGAGGTTTTCCTTGTTCAAGATTGTGCCTAGAAGAGAAATCAAACTGGAGCAGAAGCAGAAACGAGAAAATCAAGCTGAGAAGATGGGTAAATCCGTAGATATACACCTTTTTTTCTCCCTAATGCAAATGCACGTCACGGCCAAAGAGAGCACAATAATGGTGCTGTCATATGAGCCAAAGCAAAGCAAGGCCTCAGTTCTTTGTCTATTCCTGAATCATTATCCGCCCTGAATATCGATATAAAAAGGTCTCAAAAAAAAGAAAGCGGCTAGGAAATAAGGAGGCTCCAACCGAGCCAATCTACCCACCACATGAAGCGCATGAAGCACTGGGCTCAAAAAAAAAAGTAAAAAACCCATAAATTCAATGGACCCAAAGGCTATGCAAAATGCTATAGTGACAAGCCTGCGTGGTCCATGGGGCTCCTCAGACTGGGTCACAACTAAGAGACAGAAACAGGACTAGCCAACCAAAGAATGGGACTAGCTAAGCAAGCCCCATTGGCCTCATTCAGATACCTGTTAATCCTGGTGGCTTTACAATTATGAGGGGAGGGGGCATTCCCGGGGTTGGGCAGCAAGAAGAGATACGACCATTGTAAACAAAGCGCCGACAAGAGAAGCACAAGCACAGAATTAGCATAAATCGGACTAGAGCCAACAACCAAGTAGAGCCATGAGGATATCATCATGGCTTGGCCACTTAAACCATAATAATTGGGCTTGAAAACTACGCTGTGCCAGGCTCGTTACATACTGACCAAACAAAAATAAATTAACGTCATCCGTTTCACGAAGCATACAACATCGGGTTATTGCCACTATACTCAGCTATACTGTATACCACTGGCCTGCTTGAGTCTACTCAACAGTAAATCAATATCGCTGCTTTGCTTATGAGGATTCCATCTAGCGGCAATACACATACATCTCCGATATTTACAAATTGCTTGTTGTTTCTCAAAGCACCTCCGACTTGTCGGTGAGAGAAGCTGCAAGCTGCAAATCCTGGCGACTAGTGGTATTCAGGAAAAAAGGGCTGGGGCTAGGCCGAAATCGATGAGTACAATGCATGTTAGCTTGCTAAGGCCGCTGCCGCCGCCACCCAAATAAGAGCCCAAAATGTGCAAGGGGCAAGGGGACAAGGATGGAAAGAGCGAGAAAGAGGAGAGAGGAGAGAACACGGAAGAAACCTCAAACTTTGTTTTCACACAGGTTTCTTCAAACACCCACATGTCACCAGGCGAGGGCAAATCTGGGCTTGAATATATGGTGAAAATTTGTATTTTCGAGGCGAATTGCACCAATCACTTCTCATATTTCCGAGTTGCTTCGAGACAGGCCCCTTCCCCGCCTTTTTGAAGGCGTGGTGGGATACCATTGGCCAGGGCCTGCTAGCTGCATTTCGGCCTACATATTCTTGATGCTGAGATTTGCCATCCGTGAAAATCCCGTCGGTGTGAGAAGAATCCGTCGGTGAAAGCTGCGTGTACGCTACCCTATACTTAAAGTATCCATATATGTTTCTGTATGTGTGTGTACGTACGTGTGTGTACTGATAATAATACCACATGCATTATCTCGCGAGCAGGAGCAGAGTAGTAATTAGGTTGGAGTCCAGACTCTTGAGAGGCAAACGAGGAGAAACAACGGATGCGAAGTTTGTTTTCTATAGTTAAAATAAAGAGAAAAAGTAGGTAAGCATCAATATGCACACATACTAATACATAACTACTTACAATTAATCCCCACATGTGGATCCCTCACATAACGCACAGTGGTCAGGACAAACCCAACAACAGCTCGAAAGGACCGCATATGCTAGAAGTTGTAGACTTATATAAGAGCCCGATGCAATTCTATGCTTGGAGTTATCCCTATCTCCATTTCAAGACGAATGGATTTCTTTTCGACCGGAGTGTCGTTAGGGTGGCTCCTTCCTCAATTGGCACACCTTCCTACAACACTTTTGTTCTTTCTAAATGGGACTCGTCTCGAGTCTTCTCTTTCCCAAACTATCATTATGATGGAGCCTATTCCTTCCTGATTACATCACAATCATGGACTCCAGCTTTTGTCCCTGATGATATCACGGCTCTGAACTTGATTTTTTATTTTCACTATATTATGGCCAAAATGGCTATTATTCCGCTAGGTACATACTACTCGGCTTTGTTTTCGTTGTGTTGGACGATGTGATCTTAGTTCCGATATCAGCTGGAAACATTGCAAGATTCTACAACGCTTCGTCTAGGTCCTTAGGGTTATGCACAGGAATGTCTTGGACGGGCTGAGCCAGCCCATGATCGCATTTGTACTAGTGTTCATAAACCTATGCACGTAACTAACAGATGTAGACTAACTTAGCTTGTGGATAGTGAGGAGGGAGGTTTTCAAGATAGGACAAATTTTCTTTACCTCTTATTGGATCTTTCCACTCACATACATATACATATATGCCTTGGGCCTCTTCTAACATTATTCAATACGAAAAAAGTACATAAAAGAACATATAACTTACCAGGCCGACGTATGAACAACACTGGGCCATGACTAACAACACCAGAGAGCAGCGCCCACTCTTGCGTCGGGAGTCTTCTACCCCCCATTACCAGACTTTGCCCGTGACGCCACCGCCTCTTGGCACCTCGCTGACGGCTCGGTCATCGTTTTCATCATTTCATGCACCTCGGCTGCCTCGGCTTCTCAGTTTCAAAAGTAGGCTTTCTTCGCCGTCATCAGCATCGCCTTCATCGAATTCACTGCCCCAACAATGGCAGACGAAGCAACAGCAGCAGACAGGAAATCGTGGGTCATGGCATTTCCAATCAAGATCGGAGTTCCATGCGGACGTTGACCCTGGAATCTGCCCTTCTCATACTTCACCACTTCCGTACAGGCAATTGTGCATTCTAGCTCTACTCTCTCTCAGTGAGCAGTCAGCCTTGAACTCGATGAGCCCATATCTACCGGCCATGCTTGAATCATTTCATGACGTGCCTTCAGACCAAGTGTCGCTTTACATAGGGCTGCTGGCTTCCTCGTTTGCGCTGGCGCAACTGTGTTCTAATTTTCTTTGGGGATTTCTCTCTGATCGTATTGGGCGCAAGCCTGTGCTAATGATGGGCTCGCTTTTTCTGCTATGCTCATGTGTTGGTTTTGGCTTCAGTACTAGCTTTCGCCAGGCTGTTATTTTGCAGACGGCGATGGGCGTGCTCAATGGAAATGCAGCTGTGTTCCCGACAGTTGTTGGAGAGCTGACAGATCGGAGTAACCAAAGCACAGCATTTACTTGGCTACCGATTGTATACTCGCTGGGCTCTATTACAGGCCCTGCTATGGGCGGCCTTTTTGCAGGGCGATACAGCGAGAAATACCCATATGCAGCACCCAACCTTTTCAGTGCAGGGCTACTAGCCGTCACCTTGCTAGTAGTGGGAGTGGGCTTTAGAGAGCCTGATCATGGCCACTTGCCTAGAAGTGGCCATGAGCACCACAAGACGCTTCTGGAATGCCTCCCCGATTCACTTAGGAGCTTTGTCAGGCGGTGCGCAGACTCTTTTCTATTTGCAGTGTCTGATGTGAGAATAAATAACAGAAATACAACATCAGCTTCCGGGGCGCTAGCCAATGGCAACGAGGGGAACAACGCAGAGGCAGAGCCGGGAGCACAAGAAACTACAGAAACAGAAGAAACAAGTGACGTCGCCAGCATTAAATCACAGACCTCCTTTTTTAGTCGTACAACTGTCTTACTCCTCGCCTCGTACTTCATCTTCCAACTGTGTAGCGTTGCCTTTGCAACTCTGTACCCCGTCTTTGCTGCATCTCCGGCCCCCGCCGGCCGCAGCCTTGATCCTGCGACCATTGGGCTGCTAATGACTATAGCCGGCTTTGTCACCATGGGGTTTCAAGCCTTTATCTTTCCGACGATCAAGACTGAACACGGGAATATCGGTACTTATCGCTTTGCAGTATTAGGGCTGGCTGTCAGCCTGGCCTTGATGCCGCTAGTAGGCTATCTTAGCGAGGATAAAGAAACTCTGGCGTGGAACAATCTGCTTATATATAGCGAGATTAGCACGGTGTTGATATGCAAGAACATATGCATTGTTGGGGGGCTGTCTAGTATTATGCTGCTGGTGAGTTATGCACCCCCATCGACTTTTTTTAGAGAATGCCAGAGAGGAAGAAAGAAACAATCTTGCCTAATCACGCGCTGATCGCTGATATCCACAGATCAACAATTCTTGTCCTGACAGCCAAAATCTTGGTGCTTTGTACGGGATTGCCCAGAGCCTGTCTGCAGCAGGCAGAAGCCTCGGACCTCTTATTGCAGGTTCTATTTTTTCTTTTGCCGTTAATATTGCCCATGAGGGTGCTATGGTGGCCTGGTGCTTATTTTCAGCTATTGCTATGGGAGGTTGGCTTGGGAGTCTTGTCATTCATTGCCCAGAGCTTGAAAGTGATGATTACAGAGAGTCTCATAGAGAAGATATGACATGAAAGCCTGAGTGGCGAAAATCGCATCTAGAAAATATATACTTGCTCGCTCTCAGAGAAGTAGGCTTTGGTATGTTGGTACACACCACTAGGTTGCTCAATATCACGAGTCCCTTCTTCCCTCTGCTACCATTCGCCTGTCAAGGCTAGCTTGCGAGAGCTCTCTCCAACTGCAATGCCGTATTTGCCATCAACCAACATTTCCCAGTTCTGTTGATGAACATTCCAGTAGCTCAAATCTCGTCTTGTCAAATTGAAGGCAACTGTCTTGATCTCGCCTACATCCAGCGCGACCTTATCAAACCCTCTTAAAACCCTTACTGGGAAGTCGATTTCGTGATGCATCGTCTCAGGGTAAGACAGATACAATTGGGGCACTGCTTTTCCTGCAAGGGACCCAGTATTCTTGACGTCAGCATAAACGATAAGGTGTGTTTCCCATAGGTCTGGATTGCCTCCCTCGGAACCGCCTGCCTCAGACAAGGGCTGTTGAACAAAATAGTCTTTGGGATATGGATATTGGTCATCGGGTGTAGAAATGTTGTCCGAGGTGTCGAGATAGGGGTAAATGTATTTTTCCAGCCTTACGAAGCCATTGGGTAACAAAACCTCAGAGATATCAGGAATACTGGTATCGTACGATGGTGGATCAGCAGTGTTAGGTGGTCGGGCTGCAGGAAAAGGTGACTTTTCTTTGACGGTTTCAATAACGAGATTGGAGAACTCAAAGTTAGTATACGATAGACCAAAGCCAAATTCAAAACGTGGCTCAATATCGCGCTTATCAAAATAGCGATAGTCAATGTACAGCCCTTTCTCACTAAAGTCTTGTTGTGGAACAAGGCTATTTGGAAAGTACATTACTTGAGCGTCGGGGCCATAGTCCTCTAGCGATTTTCCAATCGTATAGGGTAAATGGCCGCTAGGATTATGGTTGCCAAAGAGCACATCAACCAAGGCATTACCGCTTTCTTCTCCGGGCAGATTCGCTAATATAACGGCATGGACACCGGGCTTATCAATCCACTTCTCCATAACCACAGGGCCAACGCTGTGGATCACAACGATCGTTCGTCCCTTGCCATGGCCACAGCCCGTAGCCACGTCACGAATTAATGCATCGCCGCCAAGCTGCAGAAAAAGATCATTCCGGTCTCCACGAACTCCATTCCAGGTTGTGAAGCCCTCGCCAGAGTCCGAATTAGAAAAGACGATGCAAATGTCCTGGTCAAGTAGGCCCGGATTCTTTTTGAATACGGGGTCATTAGTTATTACCTCAGTTAACTCCACCTTTTCTGGGTCAAACTCGCGCTTGAGAGCTTCTAAGGGAGTAATAAGAAACGGAAAGTTGACAGCTCCACTGCCCCAGCCTGAGGCAAGCGTGCCCTGGTTGCAACCACGGTCTGGGCAAGCATTTGGACCATCCCCGGGGCCGGCATCGGCTCCAAAAACAGCAATACGAACTTTTCCCAAGGACCGTGGAGTGTCTGACGGCGAAGACGATGCTGTTAAGCCGTCCCGACTTAGAGGGAGTATGCCTTCGTTCTTTAAAAGCACAGTTCCTTCGGCTGCCACTTCTCGGGCTAGATTATTATGATCTTGCTGCACATCAACAAATTTGTTGACTTCGACCAGTTCTTGCTCAGAGGGGCTTGCTGGAGCTAACTTGCCATACTTTTCATCAGTCCAAGAAGAAAAGTTGGGTCCCTTGCGATCGAACAAGGTTTCGTCATCTTGGCCAAGCTGATACCATGCCGCAACAATGCGCGTGACCATGTCATTTATGCGCTCTAAAGGTACGGAGCCATTAAGCACAGACTTGCTTAGCTCTGAACCCCATAGGGACTTGCCATCCATCCAGGCAATCCCGTCTCCAGGCATGGACATGTCAAGCCCTGCAAGAGCAGAACCGACACCAGATCTCTGAGCTAGCCAGTCGGACATGACAAAACCCTGGAAACCCATTTCATCTTTGAGGATTCCGTTTAATAGCTTTGAGTTTCCACAAGCATACGAGTTATTAATCATGTTGTACGAGCACATAATGCTGGCAACACCAGCTTTGATAGCATCTGCAAAAGGCCAGGCATAAAGTTCATGGAGAACACGGTCATCAACATTAGACGAAAGCGAATTTGGAAGAGCCCATTCCCATCCCTGGCGGAAGTGCTCTTGCTCGTTGGCTACAAAGTGTTTAACAGTAGCCATGACGTGCTCTGACTGAATGCCTTTGAGTGTTTCGGCCCCTGCTATGCCCTGGAGATATGGGTCAGCGCCAAAACCCTCCCAATTGCGGCCGCCAGCAGGCATACGACCAAGTGGACCAACACAGGGCGAAAGCAGCACATTGATCCCCTTAAGCCGGGCCTCCAAACCATGGGCCTTACCACGAGCATACATAAGATCGCGATTCCATGTGGCGCCAACGGTGATGCCAGCCGGGAAAGCTGTTGAGTTTGTCGTGAAGCGGACGCCGAGGGGGCCGTCTTGTAGAGCCAGCTGAGGGAAGCCTACATGTACGGCAGGCCCGGTATTCCCAACAGCAAGGCCCATACTCCAACCAGTACCAGTAGTAACGTTGACCTTTTCGGCTAGAGTCATTTGAGAGACAAGTTTTCGGGCTTTCTGGTAGCTAGTCGCCCAGGTTGAAGTAGTTCCACCAACAGGGCTTGGGTACCATGGCGGGGAATGACCATCAAGAGGAGCCTGCGTGTATTTGCGGTAGAAAATCAGAGATACGGAAGATATCACAACCCAAAGCACCGAAATCAAGCCTACAACAACTAGAAAGGAGTTTAGGCGAGAGTTTCCTTTAGTCTGAGAGGGTATAATCAAATCGCCATCGTGGTCCCGGTCGCGATTGCGGCTATGGCCAGAAATGAGGCCGTGATTGTCGTCATCATCGTCATCATCGTCACCATCATCATCTTCATCATAGCCATGTCTAGGACTAGAATATCTGTGATCAGTGTTGTCATCATAGACATCTGAAGTGCTTAATCTATTCGCATCAAGATTGTTGCCGTTAGATGTGCTTGAGGCCTGTTTGGGATATCGGCCAAGTCGGGTAGAGTCCAGGAACCCGTCTGGGCTAAGGTGGCCAGAGTCGAAAGAAGAGTGTGATTCATCGCTAGCGTTGCTGTCTCGGCGGCCAAGAAGCCGCTCTGAGCCGGGCTCCATGATGTGTTGATAGGTAAGAAGGATTGGGTGGGGGTTAGATTAGGCTGGAGGAAGTTGATGGTCCCGCTAGAGCCACAAGGCCATGTACTCGCTAACAGGTGCGCATACACATTAAGACAAGGACAGAGCAATCAATCATTAAACGAATAAGCGATACTAAGGCGGTCTAGGGAGAGTTTGGCGGTGTCAGCATGAATAGATGTAAGTTTTTGTGCAGCCGAGGTAGTATTCAGCATTAAGGAGGCTGGGCCTTGAACTGAGGCTAGGTCGAGGCTAAAAGAGGGTGTGTCGCCCGCTTAGGTCAAGTGAGAGGGAAGGACTCGCCGAGATACAGTTCATAATTAGCGTCAAAGTTTGGACAATTGAGAAGAAGGGAGGTTATCATGCAGAATGGGGGGTGCATCAGGGGTAGGGGTGTGCTTGAACTAAAGAAGAGTCTCAGGATGTTTGTTCTTTGTTGAGGCTCTTATCAGATAGCAGCCCCACACTGGCTCAGAATGGACAAATTGCTACAAAAAAAGGGGGTCCATACCGAGCGAGCGGTCTGCACTATGACTATAGTACTGTACACTGCGCATAGAAGTGTATATATATTTTTAAGAAAAACAATCACTCAAGTACATGGCAAGCTGTCGATGCGTGTATGCGTACATGCATATATTATGTGTGCGTGCAGCAGCAGCATGTACTTCTCGATCCGGTGCATGGCTGCTACATAATATAGAGGCTACTGTACGTACGTACTGTACCCGGCACGTACAGATACTTAATGTATATTATGCGTATCCACATATAGGCTGCCTTTCCCTTTCCAGCTCTTTTCACTCTTTTTAGTGGGGCTGAGTTGCCAACCTGAAAACTAGTTTTCTTATCTTATCAGTACGTTTGTGAAAATTTCAGATCCTTACGAAGCCATCTTTCGGCCTGCCCCTCCTTTGTTTGGCTGCTTGGCTCTTTGGCCTTGTTTGCTTCTTCTTTGGCCTGGGCATCTTTCTTTTTCTTTTTTATTTTTCTTTTCCTTCTCTTCTTCTCATTGTCGTCTAGGCTTGTGTCGCTTGTTGTGACTGTTGCCTTGCGTTTGTCCCTCTTTCTCTGCTCTTCGTGCTTAGAGAAGATCACGATAGAGGCGTTTCCTTCTTGTCTCATTCTGTTTGTCTTATCTTGAGAGACTTGTTTGTGTATGTGCTTCGATTGCCTTCTGTGTATTTACCTCAATTCCCTCTCTCGCCGGGCGATCTACTAACACTTATCGATCTCTCCAGGCTCTGTTTGAACGTGCACTATACGCTATTGTTTCCATATCCCAACAGCCCTCCTATCAGAACCATCTCCCCTCTTTGCCACATTCGAGATAATCATTCGCGTATAGCTTGCGCTCTTTAGTTTTTCCTATTCTTAACATACTTTTTGCCCTTTCCTCCGCTTGTTCCCTGTCGATAATGACTGTCTCAGAGCTGCCCCTCATGGTGGCACCTGGTGCTGGCCCGGCCCCCTCCGAGGAAGAAGTTGCCGGTATCATCGCCACGATCTTCAATGCCCAGACTTCTCAGGCCTCTGTTGAAGCCAGCTATGCTCTCTGCGAGCTTCTGCTGAACAGCGTCGGATATGCTGGCTTGACTCAGTACGGCATCATTGCTGAGGTGAAGAAGGCTGCTGGCGATAAAAAAAATGGTCTCCGCCGTGAGAGCGCTCAGAATTTGCTCGGTGCTATCTTTGAACGATTCCCTCCCCGAGCTCCCATCAGCGAAGTTCTCTTCCTCATTCAGGACGGTGGTGTCCTCAACATTGCTCTAGATGCTCTTGCTGACAAGGGCTCTGTCGTTCGCGAGGCCGCTCAGTATGGAATTGACGCCCTATTTAACAACCTTGGTGGCGAGGCCATGGTCGTTGGGCTATTGCCCGCCCTAACCCGCTACCTGTCTAAAAAGACGGGCAAGTGGCAGGGAACTGTTGGCGCGTATGCCCTACTGCAAAAGATGGCTGACAAGGCTAAGATGGAGATCGGTGTCTCGAAGGAGGTTTCGGATGAGAAGGATATCCTCCGTGAAGCTATGGGCGCTAAATTGGCCATCCTCATCCCTATCGTCGAGGAGGGAATGCACGACCTTAAAAGCGAAGTTTCTAAACAGGCTGTGACTACCATGAGTGCTTTGACTACTCTGCTTTCTAACGACGACGTTGCTCCTCGTATTCCCCTGCTGCTCAATTCTATGCAAAACCCCTCGTCGGAGACTCTACAAAAGGCAATTCATGCCCTCTCTATGACTACCTTTGTTGCCATTGTCACTTCGCCTGTACTCGCTCTCTTGACCCCCTTCCTTGAGCGTTCCCTTAACAACCCTTCTACAGCCCAAGAGGTTCTTCGCCAGACTGTTGTCGTGACCGAAAACCTTACCAAGCTTGTCCACGATCCTATCGAGGCTCGTACCTTCTTGCCCAAACTACAGCCTGGTGTTAAGGGTGTAGTTGATCGCGCTTCCCTTCCCGAGGTCCGAGAACTTGCTGCTCGTGCTTTGGCAACCATTCACAAGGCCATGGGTGATGATAACAACATTGCCAGCCGCACAACTGCCGCCGACGTAGCCACTGTTGTCGAGGCCGGACTCAAGAAGTATGATGTTCCTGATGTCAAAAACACAGATGGTTACAAGCTTGTCAACTCTTACTTTTGCGAGCAGGTTGCTGAAGGTGTGAACCATCGTCAACTGGAGCGTTTGGCCAAGGTTGTCGCTCCCTACTTGCAGCATTTAACTCCTAAGGCGTCAGAGGTTGCCGCCTTCGTCCACGAGCACTACGTAACTGAGGATCGCATCAAGCATGGCCAGCCCCCCCAGGACGAGGAGGGTGAGGTGGAAATTGTTAATGCCAACTTCTCTCTAGCCTATGGTGGTATGCTTTTGCTATCTCACACTAATCTACGTCTGCTAAAGGGACACCGCTATGGTCTGTGCGGCCGCAACGGTGCTGGAAAGTCGACTTTAATGAAGTCTATTGCCGGTGGCAAGCTGGAGGGCTTTCCTCCTCAAGACGTTCTGCGCACTTGCTATGTCGAACACAATCAAGGCGAGGATGCTGAGATCAGCATTCTTGAGTTTGTTATTAAAGACCCTGAGATCGCTGCTGCTGGTCGCGAGCGTATTGTTGCTGTTTTGGAGGAGTTTGGCTTTGATTCTGGCCCCGAGGGTCGTCAATCACAGCCTGTTGGATCTCTGTCTGGTGGTTGGAAGATGAAGCTAGCTCTGGCTCGTGCCATGCTGCAAAAGGCTGACGTCTTGCTTCTAGACGAACCTACTAACCATTTGGATGTTGCCAACGTCAAGTGGCTGGAAAACTATCTTCAGACCCACCCCGATATAACCTCTCTGATCGTTTCTCACGACTCAGGCTTCTTAGATGCTGTCACTACCGACATCTACCACTACGAGGCTAATAAGAAGCTGGCTTTATACCACGGCAACCTTGCCGACTTTGTCAAGGTCCGCCCTGAGGCCAAGTCATACTACACTCTTTCTGCATCTGCCGTGCAGTTCAAGTTCCCGCCTCCCGGTATCCTCACGGGCGTCAAGTCCAACACCCGTGCCATCATCCGCATGACTAACGCTTCCTACACCTATCCCAAGGCTCCCAAGCCTTCCTTGTCCGATGTGTCTTGCCAGCTCACTCTGTCGTCGCGCGTAGCCATCATCGGCCCCAACGGTGCTGGAAAGTCAACGTTGATTAAAATGCTGACGGGAGAAGTCATCCCCTCTACTGGCAAGGTCGAAAAACATCCTAATCTGCGTATTGGCTACATCAAACAGCATGCTCTAGAGCACGTGGAAATGCACTTGGAAAAGACTCCCAACCAGTACCTTCAATGGCGTTATCAGCATGGCGATGATCGTGAAGTGCACATGAAGCAAACCCGCATCATGTCATCGGAGGAGCAGGCTCAAATGGACAAGCCTATCGACATTGGTGATGGCAAGTCCCCCCGCCAAGTCGAGGCGCTAGTTGGTCGTCAGAAGCTCAAAAAGACCTTCCAGTACGAGATAAAGTGGCGCGGACTGATGCCCAAGTTCAACAGCTTTATGTCTCGCGAGAAGCTAATTGAACTTGGCTTCAACAAGCTGATCCAGGAGTTCGATGATCACGAAGCTTCGCGCGAGGGTCTGGGTTATCGTGAGCTGCAGCCCAAAGTGATTTCCCAGCACTTTCAGGATCTGGGCCTAGACCCTGAGATTGCCAACCACAACGAGATTGGGTCTCTTTCTGGTGGACAGAAGGTCAAGGTTGTCATTGCAGGTGCCATGTGGAACAACCCCCACCTGCTGGTCCTCGATGAACCTACCAACTTCTTGGATCGGGACTCTCTTGGTGGTCTGGCTGTCGCCATCCGTGACTTCAAGGGAGGCGTTATTTTGATTTCTCATAACGAAGAGTTTGTCGGTGCGTTGTGCTCAGAACAATGGCACGTGAATCACGGCCGAATGGTGCAGAAGGGCAAGGCTGCTGTCTCTATGGATCGCTTTGAGGATAACAGTGCTGTAGCCAGTGCTATGACCAGTGCTGCCCCCAGCACGGCCCCCAGCACGGTTCCTTCAGGCGCTGAGGACAACTCGGAGATGAAGTTTAAGGCGAGAAAGAAGAAGAAGATGACGAAGAAAGAGTTGAAAGATCGCGAGGCCCGCCGTCGCCTTCGCCATATTGAGTGGTTGAGCAGCCCCAAGGGCACTCCTCGTCCGCCGGATACGGATGATGAAGCGGAATAAATCAGGCCCATAGACTGGCGAGGGGTGTTGCATTTTAGATGTTGGCGTTGTTTTTATTCTGCTTTTTGCTGCTTTTTGTAGACGGAGGGTAAAAGATGGGGACTTGGCATGTATGTTTATAATGACATGAGCGAATGCGAGTGGGTGGATAGATAAAAAAAGGAGGGTTGGGTGTTTCTTTGCTTCACTTCAGTTATTCCTCACGGGTTTTTGTTTAGGCTTGCCTTGCGCATGGTAACCTTGGGTTTTGTTTGCTATTTACCTGCTATTATTCTTGAAGATTGTTGTTTGCTGCACTTGGATTTCTTGTGTCACGGAAAAGACTGAGATACGGTTTCTTCAATATAACTAAGTGAACTTTATAGAGAAGATGTGAGGAAACTCTGATGAAGACAAAGTTGAGATGAAATAAATAAATACTAGTGCAAGATCACAAAATGTCATCAAGCTACAAGAGAGAAAGAAATTAAATGCAAAGCATGGACGAGGAGGGGTTGCATATAGCATTAAAGTGTCTAAAGCAAAGGGAGAATAAAGCTTTCAAGAGGCTTTCAAATCTAGAATCATACTATCCTCTCAGTCTCACGAGAGTGCCATTGTGGTACCTTAAACCAGCTGAAGAGGTATTCCCCAACCTATTCAAGACAATGAAACTCGGTAACCGCACTCACCTCTAGTCATGATGGTGGTTCAGATAGCCGTTGTACCAGCTAGTGACAAAATAATCGACATAGGTTAGAATCTAGGCTACACCAAAGGCGTAGTACGTGCTGATGTACAAAACGATGGCGATTTCCGACGTCAGGCGGATATTGCTAGTAGTAAGGTTGCAGAAAGAAGGAGCAAAGGGCCCATGCCACAACTGAGTGTGGGTGTAAGAGCGACTCATTGAATACCCCAGACCAGCAAGCCAGCTCATCATAGACGGCCAGGGAGACCTTGTTTGAAGCTATCGCCGACTTGGGTAGCCGCTTTGGGGATGAACCCAGCACCCCGCAGCCTCGACTTACAATATAGCGTTCTGCTACAGAATAGCGCTGTAGGTGACGAATAGCACAACATATCCAGTAATAGAGAGTATATACTTGATGGCACGGTGAATCAGATTCGTGAGAAACACGACGTAGTCTTCGAAGTATGTGTACTCATCGAAACGTAATACCCTATGCGTATGTTGCCATCGGCCTAGGCACAGCCATCCGTTTCAAAACTTTCTGAAGCGCCTGCTTATAGGCAGTAGCTTCATTTCTTGCGCCAACTATAGATTGCACTGGACTAGACCTTAACTTCCTCAATATTGCCGGAGACCGGATCAGAGGCTTGTTTAACTGTGTAGCTACACTACAAGAGTATCGAGGTAAGTTGGCTTGTGTAATGCCGCAGTGTTGATAGGGCTATCCGGGACTATGTTTGCCACGACACAGACGCCCATTTTCACCATGTTTTGGTCCTGTCACTCAGCCGGTGCTGTAGTTAGCATAGGGCTCTACCTAGGCCCTAGTTTTTTTTTTCTCTAGTAGCTGTAGGTCATTATCGTAGATGAATATGTTGGCCAAACCTGCCTGGAGTTCGTAGATGTTGATAGCCCGTTTATTTGACTTGACAGTGGGGAGCTAATGAGCTGATGAATAGGCGCAAATACTTAGACCAAAAAAGTTAACAATGAGTTGACCAAAGAAGAGAGCGGGGAGATTTTGTGCGGATGCCAAGAATACGAAACCCACACGCTGGTATTTATGATCGACGGCAATCCAGAAGGCCAACTGGCTATAGCCTACATCAAGAGAAACGACCGCGGCATAAAGTGACATACAAACAAACTCCGGCATTTTGATGGTGGAAGTGCCGGGCTTCAGTATGGGTGTTGCCGCTCCTCTCATCTAGATGGGCATTAGCGATGTTATTTTTTGGGTTTTCCGGTTTTGAAATTCCGACACTTTGATACAAGCTGCATCAGCTCGCCCTAAATAACTTTGGCAGGACTAGAAAAATGTAGGACGGTATCATTTCACATGAAAATCAAGCTCTATGCGACAATGAGTGTCGAGTGTCTGCAAGTCTGAGCCAAGTAGTGAATGGCGGGTAAGACTTGGACACGGGGACGGTTTAGCAGGGGCACATCAACGGTATCAGATGGCTGCTGGAGGAAAAGCGAATGATTTGAGGGTTATTTGTTATAGGATAGGCTAATACCAGCTGTTTCTGAGGCATGGGTCTCAACGACCTGGTTCAGCCAAAGGCTATTTCGGAGGCATAGCGCTGTAGTTTTTTTCAAACAGGGACTGAATACGATAGTCCCTCCAGAGAAGGAAGAGAAGCCGAAACCAACAATTTGAAAAATGCTAGATCAGGTGGGCGTTAGAGCCAGTTACTTACTGAACTTAACCAGTCACCCCCTTTCTCCCCCCTGTTTCTTTACAGGTGATGGGGGAGAAGGCGATAATAAGAGCATACACACATATCCTAAGTGTGAAGTGATCGTGAACTTAGACTATATTGCTTCCATTGCCCACCGTTCATCTCACTGTATTAAGATTCATACATCAAGACTAATATGCCTCAAAACCGCCACAAATAAGGTCCTGACCGCGCATAGTAGTAGCGACCGCTATCCATGGCGTAAACAAAAGCCCGCACAGTGATATGATCCATCATCACTATAGGCATCAAAGGTCTATCAATACGGAGCCAGCAAATATCTCTTGGAAAATAAAGGGGAAATCGAGGGATGACGCTGGAAGAACCGATTCAAGCGGATGTGGCTATCATCTATCCTTTTTCCTCTGGTTGGTGCCCATGACTTTTAGCAGAAGTATCTTGCTTCTGTGAGTGTTCTACAGCCACTTCTATTACAGTTGAAAAAGCTAGGCTGTGAAGAGTCCTGGCAGCATTGTCTCAAGGAGACTAATTACAAACGACAATCGGTGCTTGCTTCTTTTTACGGGCACAGGTTCTAGGCCCATTACTCGACATCTCACTCCTCAGACCCTCTTGCTTGTTCACTTATTCCCCCTCCCCCCATCTCACTTCCTTCTCCTTCTTTTGTGCGCAGCATCAACAGGCTGTTGCATTCAAAAAGAAGGAATCCCAAGAAGCAAAAAGGCGGCTATCGTCTTGAAGCAAGAGAGTAAGCACAGCCCACTCACTCCTCACAGATTTTGTCTCTGTTGATTTCAAACTGGCTGTAAACCGCACCTCCCCCTACCCAAGGTTTTTTCTCCTTTCTTGAAATATAAAAATACTGCTAGGCCAGCAAATAGAACGCGCACGCGAATTATTTCAGGATTTCCAATGCTGTCTAGCAGTTGTGGCTATCGCTGTATTATTCATCGTGAGAATCCCCATCTCTTGGCGTGTGTAGTGTGCAAACAAGCAGCCTATTTGCAGCTTATCGCTCGAGTCACCAAACCAACAGCATTTGTAGCCCGCAGCCAGGTTCACATGCAAAAGATTTCCTAGCTAAAAGGTATATATGACTAGACTACGGATCGCCCAGTCCTGCCATCAGGAAGGTACCATGCTTCCAAAAAAAACAACTTAAATAGGTTGCATGCATGGCTTACAAAGACACTACCTAATCTATGCACCTCCCTGGGTGCTGATACGAGCTGTGACGGCAGGATCATCAGCTATATGCTCTTCATACCGGACCTTCTATTGCTGACGTGTAAAAGAGTCAGCATCTATCGATAACACGCTTACTGAAGCCTGCAGCAAAAGCCAGTACTCAAGATGCATCTTCCGACCTTCCCTGCCATCTCTTCCAGTCATTCTCTCCTAGTGTGTGACTCTCAACCCAGCAATGGACTTCAAGCTCAACTGCAGCCACCGTTCCCAAAGTCGCTAATTGCTAAAGCGAAACATTCTTTTCCATTTCCGCTGCTCTCTAGAAGGCTGTCTTTCTCAGGGTCTAGTATAATAAATAGACTTGGTAGTACTAGTATGCCATAAAAGCCTAAAACATAGTTGTCTACCCTATCAGTCTTGGTCTGTTAGAAGCAAAATGACAAGGAAGAAGACATCAGTCTCTACCGTTACGTTGAAGCCTAAAGAGTGAGAGTAAGACAAGCAAATACCATGGTTAAGACAGGCATTATCTATATCACGTACGTATTTCTCTGATGGCAACTCTAGCTACACCTGTGACATGCCAAGTATATGCCTCTTTCAGATCCTGTCTTCTACTATAGTATTTATTTTCTGTCATAGAAGTGAGATGATGCATGTGGATTGTTATCCAAGTCTTTTGCCAGTCTCTTCCTTTGAGGTTGATGCTCCAGTTTCCTGCTACAGGGTAAAATTTCGTGCTATGATGGATAACTACACGCATACAAATCAATGCAGCTGCAAGCCGGGGTTCTCACTTCCTGTAGCTTGACAGGCAAGACAACGGAATTCTTTGTTCATAGCGGAGCTTTCTATTTTCTCCATTTCCAGACCAGCTACTCGCTGTTGCTCACCGCTGCTCCCCTTGCTTTCCCTTCCCGAAATTACTCCTTTTTTGTTTGGCTTTTTTCTCGTTGCGATCTTTTGGTCCGTGGGATGGGCGAGAATCATTTGGTCAGGTGCCAAGTTCAAGGTCAAGGCTAACCTTGTCAGCATAACGCAACGCAACGCTGTGATGTTTCGTCCTCAGCTATCCATCCCTCTAGGTTTTTCTTTCCTTCTGAAGTTGCTGAATGAAGGAGACTGGGCTGGGCCTAGGATACAATAGCAAGGTAACTGTTGGGGGAATTTTCCCCTCCAAACAAGACGCACGCTGAGGACGAGGCTTCCCATAAAGATGGACCCCATCAATGCTGTTGTTAAAGTGATTAGCTATAATATCAGTGCTATAATACGACTGCAACCGTGACTACGAGTCATCCCACGCTTCTCAGCTCTTTTTCCCCCGAGAATATTAGTCGGTAGATGCGCCGATGTATACGGGAAGCCGAAGGAAAGACTCTGGTCAGTCTCGATCGGTCCCTTGCTAACGCCGTCTCATTTCTAGAAGCCGGCGACAGCGACAATACTGCCCGGATAGAGACGAATCTGGAGTTGATCCCTTTTCGTGCAGTCAGATCAGAAAAGACTTCAATAAAAAATACTCTGATCTGATCTTGTCGAAGAGTCTGTTGCTTCAAGCTAGCAACACTCTCATTTTCCCTTTCCTATGCCAAAGAACCATGTATACATGATTCGCCACGACTTCCGTAACATGTGCTACCTATCCAAGTTACACGGATACAGAATATCAACAAATAGATAGCACGCTCCCATGCGCCTCTAGTGGTTAATCCTAGAAAATCAAAAGGCTGCCTGTAACTTGAGATGTCCCAAAAGCCTACCCTGTTTCGTCTTAGAACACGGAATGGCCAGATGGCCCTAGCTACTACTTAAGAAGCTAAGAATTCTCTAGAAAGGACGGCATTTAGATGAACGAGCTGGTGCTTCGCTTTTTGTCAGGCGTTGTATGGATACATGAGTGCCAGCGACGCCTATCTAGCCCTCTGTGACTGCACAGGATACCCTGAAGAACCCTTGATCAAGGAAACGTCATGGCCAAGGTATTCACGCTCTCGAGAATCCTGCAGCCTCTGAACTATAGGCAATACTAGGATCTGTGCAGCTACCCCTAGTTCACGTTATCGAGGCCCGTCATTTAGGGGCTATCCTATTTGGAGAAGCCTACGTCGGCTTTCGGATGGCCGGTTGCTCATAGAGAACCATTCCGTCACTGACCATCACAGTTAAGCAGACATTGAGTCGCTCTAAAATTCAAGTGGCTCCTGTTGTTAGGCAGAGCCTCGTGTAGATTATAATCCACGGAAGTGTAGTCCATTCTCATGACTAGCATAAAGCGTTTTCTTTAACTTCGCAAAGCTATTTGTTTTTTCCTAGTAATAAAACGATAGGGTCCCCTATGCTTCACGTGACTGCACAACCCTGAGACATGCCCCTGGAGTTTGGAGATGCCAGTGTCGGCTTGTTGGAGAACAGCGGGTAAATGCGGCTTTCCAGGCACTCTGCATTTGACTTGGACGGCATAAAGCATGTCACGAGGGAGAATGCATCTCCAACACAGTGGGCGAGACATTAAGTTGTGCTTGAAGCCTTTATAGTAGCTGCATTTGCAGTGTATGATCTAGATTATAAATATTCTTTGTATAAATAAAGGGCGTAGTGTTAGGAAATAACCTAACTTATTTATTTATCGGCCTGCCAAGTGTCGTTTCTCTCTGCCATCGGCCTACATACAACTTTCTGCTCTACATTACTCTACTCTGCTTTCTCTGTTCATTTCATACTAATATCAAATTCCTTTCATCCCCTTCTTTCTTTTTGTGTGCGTGCATTGCGGAATATCAATGCGTTCCCTTAAATCCCAGGCCAGGCGCCTCTCTCTACACCGAAGCTACTCTCCGGCTACTACTGCGTCCTCATCCAGCAATGCCCCGTCTATCACGCCTATTGCGTCATTGATGATTGCAAATCGCGGAGAAATTGCTCTTCGCATCCACAAGACTGCCCACAGACTCGGAATTCAGACTGCGACTGTTTACACGGATCCAGACGCTTCGTCTCAACATGCGGCCGTCGGAAACTACTCGTTCAATCTCGGCCCGGCCAAGGGATATCTCGATAGTGAGAAGATAATCGGCCTGGCAAAAGCGCACGGCATACAGGCATTGCACCCTGGATACGGCTTTCTCTCCGAAAACCCAGCCTTTGCCGCTCGATGTGAGCAGGAGGGTATTGTGTTTGTGGGGCCACCTGCCCAAGCCATGGCTGATATGGGCCACAAGGCCCGCAGCAAGGAGATCATGGAGAGTTCTGGTGTGCCATGTGTGCCCGGCTATCATGGGCCACAACAGGGAGAGGATCAGCTGCTGGGCCATGCCACAAAAATAGGATTTCCTGTTCTCCTCAAAAGCGTTCGTGGCGGTGGCGGCAAGGGAATGCGCATCGTCAAGGAGGAGTCTGATTTTTTGGCTCAGCTGCGAAGTGCTAGAGCAGAGGCCAATGCTAGCTTTGGAGACGGCGGTGAGGTCATGCTTGTTGAGCGGTATATCGAACGTCCTCGCCACGTAGAAGTGCAGATATTTGCCGACAAGTATGGAAATTGTGTGGCCTTGGGCGAGCGGGACTGTAGCATTCAGAGACGCCACCAGAAGATTCTTGAAGAGTCCCCAGCTCCGCACCTTGATGCTTCGACACGTGCAGATCTGTGGAGCAAAGCTCGAACAGCCGCCTTGGCTGTTGGCTATGTCGGCGCCGGCACTGTCGAATTCATCCTCGACAAGGACTCTGGCCAGTTTTTCTTCATGGAAATGAACACCCGCCTGCAGGTCGAGCACCCTGTTAGCGAAATGGTCACTGGGACTGATCTGGTTGAGTGGCAGGTCCGAATTGCTTCTGGCGAAAAACTACCCTTGACCCAAAGTGACATTGAAAAGAATATTTCCGCTAGAGGTGCTGCCATTGAAGCCCGGATCTATGCCGAGAAGCCTGAGGAGGGCTTTATGCCCGACTCTGGGAAGTTAATTTATCTGAGAACCCCTGCCACCAATGAAGACGTCCGCATTGATGCTGGATTTGGCGAGGGAGACGTTGTTACAGAGGCCTATGATGGGATGATTGCGAAGCTCATTGTGCGGGCTGACGATCGCACAACTGCGATCCAGCGGCTCGATCGGGCCTTGGCTGAATATGAGATCGTTGGTCTTGGGACCAACATTGAATTTCTCAAGAGGCTGTGCCAATCCCCGGCCTTTGTTCAGGGCGATGTTGAGACTGGATTTATTAAGAAGCACCATGATGAGCTGTTCGCTGCCCCGCTCTACCAAGATGAGGTTTTTGTCCAGGGCGCTCTTGCGCTGGTGCTTTCTACTGCCAATGAGGCCCAGACACAATCTTTTCAAACCCCGCCTGGTGGCGCAAGCCTTGGATTTGGTGGTCTAGCCAGCCCAGGAGAAGCAGATCCCATTGGAACAAGGAGTTTCAGTTTTAAAGTCCTGGACGTGAGAAACGAAAGTGACGTGACTGCAGTGGTGACTCTCTATCCAACCGGCAACCGAATGTATGATGTTAACGTTACCACTAAAGCAGGCGATCATTCTGACACTAGAAGCTACAAAAGCCTCACTACTTCTTGCGCTTTATCGGCCGAGTCTTGTACTAAAGCTGATGTCACAACATACTTCCCGCAGCAGAGGATCACAAGCAAGGTTGTAACTCAGACTCAAACTGCAGGGTCTGACCAGACAACTGTTGTTGTGTTTCAGCACGGAAAGAAGCATGAACTTGAACTCTTGAGCCCAACGTGGTACGACACTGCACTAGGCATGAAGAAGGTTAGTAGGGCCGTGGTAGCACCGATGCCATGCAAGATTCTGAAAGTCGAGGTCGGACATGGACAAGAAGTCAAGAGGGGTGACCCATTGATTGTGATTGAATCTATGAAGATGGAGACTGTGATCAAAGCCCCTCACGATGGAAGAGTGAAGAGAGTAATGTATCAGCCGGGGGATATTTGTAAAGCTAGAAGTATTCTCGTGGAGTTTGAAGATGATTAGGCTAGTTGCTACGGTTTGGGGTGCACATGGCTGGGACTAATGATTCTAGACATCACGTCTATATCCCTACGCAAACGGGCACTCGGGTGATAGAACAGGCATGCATTCATGATGATTCTCTGTTATAGAATGAAGCCGCCTTGTCGAGAAGCAGAATATGAATAAAAACGTGGCATGCCACCATGAACTGTAGTTTCCGGTGTTGTAATAGAACCCCTGATTGGGGCCTATGCCACAGTCAAATACGGTCAGTATAAGGAAGAAGGCCTATTTCAAGTCAGTCCCAATATTACCTGCACTGTGCCATGTATGTATGAAGATGCTGACAGTCACGAGGCATATTGATAGCTCGCTACAGCGTCCTTTGCGCCTATTGCGCTTTTGATTCCTTTTTTTTCTCGAAAGGCTGTAGGCATTTTGGATGACTCGCAGACATCTACGCCTGCTCGTATAATCTCACTGCTTTGCGGTTGCTGCTCGTCTAATAATAGCTACGCCTCTGCTCTAAATATCTAATAGTTACAACAAAATTAGAGTGGTTTTACTGCTTGACTAGCCTGGATGTTTAATGTTACCGCTGCCACTATACCCAGCTCAAGACTTGACATGAAATTCGAGTGGCAGGGGTGACATCATCACCTTGTCTGCCTTGGCGCTTCTCCCGAAATCTACCTGCTCAGCTGCGCAGGGAACAAAACACATTTATGAGTTGACAATGGCAAAGTAGCTATATTTTGTAGTGCATAATTAGAAACTAGATCTACTATAGCGGCTTCTCTCTAGTAGAAGAGTGTCGTGAAACTGCTTGCATGTCGGCTTAGTCATGTTCTAACATAATGATTGACACACGATGCTGCCAGCATCTAGGCAGACTTGAGTTAAATTTGTGCTTGGAAGGGAGGTTTCTGCGTTATATCTACTACGATCTGGGCTGGAAAACTTCCTCGGAAAGATATAATGAATGAGCTTGTGCCGTGATTTTACACGAGAAGAATTTCGATTAGGCGCTAAATGAAGGTCAGCCACGCGAAATGGTACTGTCCACCCGAGATCTTGTGCCCATGTTTTGTAGAGGGTCTTGAGAGCTTGCCAAAACTGGTATGATTTTGGATCATGTCTTCTGTCTCAGGATTATAGCGAGGCTTATGTTGTCTACTGATGTCAATAGAGGCACCTAACTGCTTGGCTCGTACTGCCACAGCCTGTCTCTTCCATACAGGAACTGCCACGTCTGACCTACCTACGTGTCTATTTGACTGTGGTGCTTAGACATCTCTTAAATAATTGTGATCTTTCACCGGCCGGTCTCGCCTACTCAAGTTTGCATGTATGCCTTCACATACTAGATGGAGGCTTAGCCGCTAGGAATCTTCACCGGTTCTTACCCCTGCTACACTGCCCCGTACAAGATAAGGGTAATACTAGTGTCTCTGAACATCTGAACATTCCCTCACCACGGCCGCTTTTTCTAGCAGGCCTGTTAGATATATCTACCAATCAACCTGGCGATAGTTTCCATAAAATTGACAATAGAGTAGTCTGTCATTCGCACAAGGGTGTCTAACTACACCTAAAAGAAAGTGTACGGTAATATATGAGTACAAGTCCTAGGGCATCCAAGAGATAACTAACCTCCAGGCAAGTCATTGCCGCTCAGAATCATCTAAAGCTTCATATAAATTCGTCATTTTAGTGCCAGCTTCCGGGAGTATCTCATCCAGTACCAGCCTCGGTGGCTTGGTCCATACACGATACGCCCCATTTGTGATCGAGTTTAACCAACATGATCTAACGCCCAGCGCCTAGTACTTTGGCCTCTTTTCCAAGCAGTCAATGGGCGGGTATATGCAGAATGCAAGGCCCTTTCTAAGCCACCAGATATAGTTGCAAAGACGGTTGCCTCAACTCCCTCTATCACCGCATTCTCTTGTTTCTAACCTCAAGGTATTTCAGCTTCACTTACGTGCAGGCTTTGCCTTCCACTAACTGAATCTACAAATATTTATACAGCCGTGCAGTGCAGCCTTTTCTTCTGTTCCCTTTCACTTGCATCACCAAACTCATAGCTCTTTTCAACTAATTAAATCAGAAAATCCCATCCGTCCCCCTATATCGTACCTGTTTCAGTCTTGCCTTTATCCTTGCTTTTACTTCTTTACTTCACAATGACAGTCAACGCTACGAACTTTGCTGGAAACCCCCCTCTAGCAAAAGTCCTGTCCATTGGTAAGATGCTTTGACCTTGGCCTACTGTCTTGTTACTAACCTTGATAGATGGCGGCGGTGTCCGCGGATTGTCGAGCCTTCTGATCATTGAGAAGATGATGCAGGAACTTCAACATTCTATGAACCTAGCAGTAACTCCAAAGCCATGTCAAGTGTTTGACTTCATTGGTGGTACCGGCACTGGAGGGTAATATTGCTACCATATCCGCGTGTTTTATGGCCCTTTCTAACAGACCTTCTTTTTCATAGTGTCATTGCAATCATGCTTGGCCGAATGAAAATGGCTATTGATGACTGCATTCGAGCTTACACAAAGTTTTCCAAGACGGCTTTCCATCGCAAAATGACAATCCGAAGCTCGACACCTACCTTCTCAGCTGCCCAGTTTGAGAGTGCTATGAAAACAGCAATTGAGGACAACTGCGGAAACTCCGAAAACCTGCTCTTCTGTGATCCATCATGCACCAAGACGTAAGTTCTATAATTTCTCAGCCAAGGCTCAGATCTAACATTACTATCTAGAGCTGTCCTAGCTGTAACTAAAGACAACGTCGATACATTACCAACTCTCTTTAAGACATACGGCAGAAACGACGACAACATTTCTGACTGCAAGATGTGGGAAGTCGCTCGAGCAACAACAGCTGCGGTCAGCTTCTTCAAGTCAATAAAAATTGGTCGAGACGACATCGAATACATTGATGCTGCCTTTGGGCACAACAATCCCTGTGAGATTCTCATTGATGAGGCTGTGAAGCAATTTCCAGGCCGGGAATTGGTAGTTCTCAGCATCGGAACAGGTATTGGCGACATTATCGAAATAAACGATGCGAAGCCTATTGCCAAGGCACTAGAAAATATGGCAACAAGCTCTAAGCAAGCTGCCATGCGACTAAAAACCGCTTACTCCAACTCTAACAGATACTATCGGTTTGATGTTGAAAACGGACTCAGCAACATTACACTTTGGGACTGGAAAAAAACGAGCCAAATCTCGGCGCACACCAAGAACTACCTACGAGAAAACGAAGAAGCTGTCAAAAGGTTCATCGAGGTCATGGCCTGGAGCTCTATTCAACAACATGCACTAGAGCTAGATAGCTAGGCAAGTCGGTTTCCTACTGTAGCTTTTTACTCCAACTTTTCTTGTTTTGTTTCCAGCCATTCTTTTATAGCATGTTCAAAGTTTTGTTAAACGCAGAGATATTCCTCTCTATTCTAGTTGTCCGGCTAGGGAGAGGCCTATCATGCAAAGAATACAGCAATAGTATTGAGGATAAGCGGTGTTGCCAAAGATGTGAAGTGACAATGCAAAGTATCGGGTAGTACCTCTCGTAGAAGTAGCCATAACCTACTGGTGCAAAAAAGGATGTTTATGAAGAGAACAGGTTGCATTATTGAGAATTTGCACCTAACTGGAGGACATCAGATAAGCCTATGTTATAAACGCTTGGCATAGTGGACGAACTTGGCCTGATACAACAAGAGCAGGCTTAAAAAGAAAATACGATATAGGTTAACAGCGCTATGAGCCCGGAATTTCCATAGCTTAAGAATGTTCTAGGTAGCTCAGGTATATCGAGTGGCTAGTAGTTTGGCAGCTAGATAGAAACTCATATCAAGCTACGTATATATGCTAAATGCGTGGAAATACATTGAATACAATGGTGCGTCTCTATTGCGCTTTCTATCGCTTCTTGTGCCCATTTATTTCGCCTATATACAACGTACATCTTTACTTGACCGTCTTTTCTCCAAAACGAATAGACACTAAAGTGCTTTCGGATTCAGACCAGGAGACGTAGGCACACCCTGTACCACTGATTGAGGCCCTTACGAGTGCTATGCCAGCACCGCAGCTGCTCTTCAGTCTTCAACTCCAAGATCCATGGACTCAGCCGTTCTAGGCTATCTTAAGCCCATCAATCTAAAGCGGGACAAATAGTTAAGGCGCAGGGGGGTGTAATGGGCTTCAGGAGCAGTGGTACACTTGAGCTGTTTAAGGGGTTTGAAGAAGATTTCTAAAATGCCATGACTGTAATAACACCAAACTAGAGGAATAGACAAGAAATAAATTGAGCGGAGCTCATCGGTCTTATTCGTGCTGATCTGGATGGTTATGGCGTTCTCAAATAAGTTAGGGCTTTGGTGACAACTGCCGACAGGCCCTAGACATACTTCGCTAGAGAATCCCCTCTCCCCCAATCTAATAATGAGCCAGGATAGTGGGCAGTACCCTACAGTATTTGATTGACAGAATGTCCAGATGGCTCAACAGCCAGGCGATGTTCAGGGAATTTCCCAAACGCAAATTCATGCCCAGCAGAACGATTACTACACGCAATTGAATCAGGATCAGCATCCATCTTTATGGCAAAAGCCTCACACTGCACTTGAGCAACACTTTAAACAAATCGGGCGAAAATAGATTAAAATCATAGGAACTACAGGCAATGAGCTGGGAGCCAGCCCAAGAAACAATGACTCAAGAATAAACACTACTGCCGTAATAAGCAGAAAGGACATTGGAGCTGAGACACAACATTATGAGCAAGAGCCTTATTGGTAACAACGCAAGAAGCCTTCTACACACCGAATCATTAGTAGTCGCACCACATATCATATCATAGGGGGCCTAGCCACTAGAAAATAGATCCTTTCCTAGTATTCTAGCGAGGTCTTGGATGTCACAGGCTTTTGTGTGATGCACTAGAAACAGAAACACATCCCATATCACGGGCTAGCTTCAGATAAGTCGTACAAGACAAGCAGGTCCGAGAAATCCAAAGATTTTATTAGAGACGGAAAGGAGGGATTCATCTCATGGGCTGAGGATGTTAATATTGTATAGAAGGCTTTTCAGGGATCACCTAGCTCCGTCATGCTCAAGCCCAGCCCAACACTCATAACAGATTCAAGGCATCCTTGCAAACGCCTTACATAAGAAATATGATATTCGTAGATCCAATCCGTTGGTTCTAGAGATATTCTCTTCCATTTCCTCTTCAATATGAAGCTCCAACTATCTCCGAATCCGCTAGTACGATGTCCGGTGTCGCGGATTAACTACGGGTGCTCTCGTAGAAGGTTCGGAGATGGTCAGATATATCTCACTGAGGGGTAAAAGGGAGCTAAGTACTAGCTATCTGCGTCATATATGGCCTATAAATGGAGCATCACTTATATGTGGGGCAAAGTGTCAATAACCTAAGTCAGGATTACCAGGATAGCTGACCCTGATCCAGTTCGCCTAAACGTTAAGGTGCATCAGACATAAAGGAAGGGCCTTCTTCCAAGGCCCGTCCATATGTTTCGTCTAGACATGGTAGTGATGGATGTATAAATCGGTTGAGATCCACACTTCAAGCAAGAATCAACATCAACAATCACTGATTCCTTCTTCTCTGCATTATAGGACATTCAGTACGTCCTCCTAGTATTTGCTGTTACAAAGCCCTGACAATTACCACCAACAACTATTACAAAAGAAAGCGTATGTGCCCTAGTTTAAACAACCCATGGCAGTTGAGAGCAGTACTCGCCTTCACAACTTACTAGCCACTGAAATTTTGCTTCCCGCGGAGGCCCCATGTATCAGATGGAAGCTTTGTGTCTGTTGATTAGCTGACACAAGTTGCGCCTGTATAATAAGAACCACCAACTCCTTCGTAGTGAAGTTATGAACACGTACTTGGATAAAATAAATTCAATTACATTGTCTATAAAAGCTTTAAAAGCTTAAGTATGTAGGAGCTAATTCTCATCCTCTCCACAGCATGCAACTTTATTACCACCACTCTAAAGAGCACCAAGCCTCCAGCTGAACTCAAGGAGCAGGGGCTTCCTCATTCTCTGTGGGGGCTTCATCACTCTTTGTAAGAGCTTCTTCACTCTCCTCGAAGACCGGGATCAACTCACTAAGTTTATCATACACAGTTTCCAAAGATGCAATATGCTGCTCCTCTTGCTCATCGAAAAGTTCTCTCATGATAGCTCCCTCATCTTTCTCGCCTTCCCACTCGTCTTCCAGCTCCTCCTTCAGATCCTCGCTCAATTCATCGAACCAACCAGTCGCCTCGTCTTTCTGGTTGGCATCAACTGATGCAGGCACTTCGCCTTCTGAGTTCTCGGTTTTCGTTGGGAAATGGAAGTAAAAGGAATCGACATCAGCACTGCCTTCATAAATATCGCGTTGGGCTGTTCTGATAATAATTGTTTCGAGAGGTTTGGTGTTAAGGGCTGCTGCCTTCTTGTAGTACTTGGTGTCCAAGATCGACTTCCACTCCTCGTGGTCAGGGCGGATTATAATCTCACTTGTGGGATCAACACTGCGGGCCTTGCGGATATCGCCAATGAGCTTTGTTATTTCTGGTTCACCGCCAATATCAGTAATAACCCAGTTCATATCTTCAGGCTTCTGATTGCGCCCTTCCAAGAGAGAAACGTAAATTTGGCCCAGGCCAAGCTTTTTCTCCCTTTCGGGCTCTAGGTCGTTGTTATCAACGTAGATGGTGACCATCTTCGTCATGGTGTCGAAACCAAACACATCGATCAACTGCAATTGGCCATCCTCATCAAAAGAAAAAACACTATCGACAGTTCCAGCGCTCGTGACTTGATAGCCATGGTCCTTGAGGGAGATCGCTTGGGCAAGGCCAAGAATTGATAGAGCCAAAGGCATAGAAACTGAAAAGAATCTCATTGTGGCGGTGTTGTAAAGAATATGAAGAGAGTAGCGGGGCTGAAGGGTACAAGAAAGAGAGTATGATTAGGATAGGTGTGTGAAGAGAAGATGACATACACTTATGTTTGCAATGGGCGGCAAACGTTGGCTTTTTAACTAATTTCCAGGAACACCTCGTGGACTCTTTAGCGCTCAGCTGTGGCGTGCCCGCTTCATTCTTTTTTCTCATAGAACTCGAACAAGACCGCCAGAGATTGTACTGCGCATTCAAGAAAATGAACAGCCCAGGATGATTCACGCAGTGTAGTGACTTCATGTAGCCCCATGCGCTAACAACCCGGACTTGATGATGATACTTGCATTAAATCACCAGCAGGTCCACATAATGAACCATCCTAATCTAACTTTAGTGACCAAATAGGGTGTAGAGCCAATTGGTTGTCATGGTACTGGTCATGTCTCTGATGCAAAAGTCTAGTCACCTATGCACGTTGGATCTCGGATAGCCCAGCATGAAGCCATCTAGACCTTACATGGCAGGACCAGGAGCAACCCAGAATATTGTACATCTCCTGACCCTAGTAGGTACTTTGCCGAGATACTCGATGGCAGATAACTAACTATATATTGCGATTCTCAGTGTTCAGCCACGAAAAGCTTCACATCACTGTATGCCGATTAGTCGACATGCAATCACCATTATTCAGTAGCGGCCGTGGGCTTTTGTGTAGCAAGCCTGTAGACAGACGTATACTTGGTTAAAGTTGATCAAATGGCATTTACCGTTTCTGGGCGCTTGAAAAGCATAGGCGAGGGTGTGACGATGGCTGTCTCTTTTCTCCTTCACGTCACCATTGCATGATCGATCGGGGTTTTAGAAAACGTCAGGTTTAGATAGCTAGCCCAGCTGAATAGGCGTATTCCAGAAGGACGCAAATTTGCTAGAATAAGAAGAGGGGCTAGATTTGGAGGGAAGATTTCCATTGCAAACTCGGTCCTTTCTTGCATGGATCAAAAGTCTTCAGGGCTAGTCTAGTTGGTTGTTTTCTCCAAGTCATCACTGGCTAAAGACGAGGAACAGAGCACTGTTAGAGCACTGTTGTTATTTTTCTGGCGCCAAGATCAAAGCGCTGACTAATTCTATCATGCAGGAGTGTCTTGCTCAGGCCCCGAGCCACCGCCCGAGCCGCCGTCCGAGTCGTTCTCTCTAGCGTCCCGATATTTTATCTTCCATTCTTTAATATGGGCGTTTTGGTTTGCAGTTCTGTACCTTCGTGCTTGGCAAAATGAATGAAAGCATTAACTCTGATCTTGGTTTTCATTGTTAGGGTTGTCGTTGTCGTAAGGGTCTATAACTATATGATCTAATAGCGTGACAGTGTCACACCACGTCACATCACGTAGCTGAATGAGAGATCACAAGCGACATTATCGGCCCAGAAATTTTGTAGACAGATCAAATTGAAAAGGCGTCTCATGTAGGCATCACGACACCTTGTTTGTATGGTTAAAGTTGCGGCCTTCATGGGCTGGCTGTTAGGCCTTTATCCGTGTTGCGGTAGGCAACTATCGCTGAAGTTAGGGTTAGATTAGGCAACCGTCGGGGAAAGAGGGAGATGGTGATGGAAAACCGTTCAGCATTGTTGCAGTTAGGCAACCATCGCTGAAGTGAGGATCAGTTAGGCAACCGTCGTGGAAAGAGGGAGATGGTGATGGAAAACCATTCACCATTCAACATAAAGGAGAGCTACGGACGATTTTCCCATTAGGTAGTTTCTTATGTTCTTCCTTCTTCATCGAACAATAAAGTCTTCATCATCGGCACAACTTCGCATCACTTGCAAGTCCCGTAACAATCCGTGTCATGGGCTTACTGAAGATGTTTCTTGTAATCAGATTTAGAGAATAGTCCAATATTATGCATGGTAATCTAATCTCAGCTAATCTGCAGATTCTTATGCATAGTGGTGTATAGGCTCATAAAGGTAGACATGGGACAGATGGAGTATGCTAGTAACTTACAGAGGACCATGGGTCATAACCACCACTAGATAGACCTAGTTTCTCCACACAGAGTGTCCTGATTGCCATTCAGGATGGTGCTTGGCTATTGCAAGGGTTGTTCTGGTTTTGCTCAATATTTCAAGTTTCATACACGAACTATAATGGGTTTTTGGGGGGTCTATTCAGCCAAATATCTATGGAGTAGCGAGTTTGAGTTTTAAGATTAGGTTCACAGGTGGGTGGTAATACAAGAGAATCATTCATTTCTGGGGATTCTTTTTCATTTCCTCCTTCTTGTTCATTGTCTGGGATTATCAGATGAAATAAAGAGACTCTAATAGCCCTGTTTTGATCTAACCGTCCGGAAATCCAAGCAATTATCAAGAATCTTACAATTGCACCATGCTACGAGACACAAGCTACACATACCCACAGGCACATCTAAAGAGAGCTGAGCCGATCGCTAGTAGCCTAGAACCCACCAGATTCTAGAGTACGCATGTGCTAGATTCACGGGCCAAGCTTGCTAGTGTCTATTATAGGGGCCCGTGTGCAATATGGGTGCAAGGATAAAATGGACCATACTCTCTGGCTTAGCAAACACAGTTCCTTTTACAGCTTAGCTTCTCTGTTCTCTTTTTTCCTTTCTTTCGCTCCTGTTCTTCTTTCGAAAGCCATGAATCCAGAAAACCGCCTTCTATGAGTTTCCGTTCTTTGCAAACTGTAGTTTTGCTATTTTCTTATAAGCTGCAATTCTGGTGAAAAGCATTAGCACTTGTAAGCTCTAGAGGATCTAACATCTATACTTAACATGTTCTTTAAACGGAACACAGTAACATTAAGACAGGGAAGTCTATGCGGCTTAGACAAGAGGCTATATTTACACTACTAGTCGCTTTCATAGCAGGGACGTCGATGTCTGTGTGAATCGTTACTACACACTAGATATCTTATTACTAAACAACACCGAACCAAGCCGGACGATTGCGAGGGCAAAAAAGCGTAGGCAGGGGTGTGTTTAAAATTAGACAGCGTACAGACAAATGCGCGCGCAAAACAAAACCAGGATATGTGAATACCGTAGGGACAAATGCAGGCCAAGAAGCGCACTGTAGAAAATGGGCAGACACAAAGGGCCTTGAACAGAATCAAGCAGGAGTAACGCGTTGCTTACTGAGCGGCCCTCACCCAGCTTGACTTGGTGCACAGCCCGTGGCCTTGTTCTTGACATGGGGCTGTGCTAGAGAAAACAGATGGCATGAATAGGAAAATAAATGCGTCCACAAGATATTTGGGATAAATATGTAGCAAAAGAAAAGTAACTGGGAGCGAAGTAGTCAAACTCCAGCCGAAGGTCCCGAAGCCGCTGAGATGTGCATACTAGCTAGCTTGCTTCTAGAAGAGACAGGCGATGTAACACCCCTCATTGCTATTATTTGCCTGCTTTGTAGCTTTGACACCATGGGCTACATTTAGCTAGGATAGAAATTAGCCCCAAGCTTAGTTTCCACTCCTACGCCAATCAAAGCCTCGGTCTACCTGTTTCTTGTTGTGATATTCTTAGGACTTCTAGGCCCTGGCACTAACAAAGTGATTGTGAGATCATAGGTTGACATATGGGATACTGCCAAACGATCGGCACTGAACAGGGGGTTGGTGGCAAGGGGAAATGTTTTAAGGTATGCTCTATTAGTCCAAAGGCTTCTACGGTAGGGTTTCTTGTTTTTTTTACCCTATTTGTGGCTTCATCTCCTTTGTGCCTACTTCTTGGTATCGAGTGGGTTATTTCGCAGTTTTCTTTGTATGTCTTAATATCCAAGGTCTCATTTTCTTCATCTTACCCTATGGTCAGGTCTCCATTCCTGCTATGACTAAGGGCCAATTACTCCCTTCATCGGCTGCGGTTGGGGGATGAACGGCACAAATGCTAGTGGGCTAATGACTCGAAATAGTAAGCCATGGCAAGGGCAAGGATAAGATGCGAGTGAAACAACAAGATCTAGTGGAGGTGGCACGTAATACCCGCTTACAAAGATCTCTGTATACCGTCGTTCTTGGCCAAGAAGAAAGAAATTACTCTGCTGTGGCGTGGAAGGGGCTCATTGCTTGGCCACCAGAATCGGGGGCCAAGATGGGTTTTCCAAGCATCGTTCTTCGTGTATATAACGGCTACATCGTCTCTACTGAAGCTATCCATCTCCTATTCTATCCATCATCACTCACTTCTGCATCTTTGCCTTACTATTGCACAATTACATCGTTCCTTTTCATTCCTTCTTTTTATCTGTATATTTTATTTGCTCCTTTGCATTTGTATCTGAACTTTTTACTTTTTTATATCTACATCTGCATTCATCTACTTGTGGCACTTATTTTGTCCTCACAACATCCATCCATAACGATACATACAACCATACCCAAACAAACCTAACAACACCTAATCACTTTTTCCTTGATAAATCTGCCACAATGCAGCTCATCCACGCTATTATCGCAGTTGTTGCCGCTTCCGAGGCTGCCTCGGCCGCTCCCGTGAGCGGGGCCGTCCATACGACCTCTTCTGGCCTTACCAAACCGGCCAGTATGAAGTACGCTCGTAGCCCCGAGGACTGCAAAGTCATCTGTGCTAGCGGCGTTGCCGAGGGTGTTGATTGCAGCAAATGTTCCTTCGAGAAGCAGCCTAGGAGCTACCGAAAGGCCAACAACAAGGCCAAGAGAAAGAACGACGAGAGCGACAATGAGAGCGACGACGAGAGTGACAAGGAAGACTCTGGCAAGGTGAAGAGAGCCGGCGACGAGAGTGGCAACGAGAGTGGCGACGAGAGTGACGATGAGAGTGACGACGAAGACTCTGGCAAGGTGAAGAGAGCCAAAGACGACGAGAGCGGCGATGAGAGCGGCGACGAGAGCGACGACGAGAGTGACAAGGAGGACTCTGGAAAGGTGAAGAGAGCTGAAGATGACGAGAGCGGCGATGAGAGCGACGACGAGAGTGACAAGGAGGACTCTGGCAAGGTGAAGAGAGCCAAAGACGACGAGAGCGGTGATGAGAGCGGCGACGAGAGCGACGACGAGAGTGACAAGGAGGACTCCGGAAAGGTGAAGAGAGCTGAAGACGACGAGAGCGGCGACGAGAGTGACGACGAGAGTGACAAGGAGGACTCTGGCAAGGTGAAGAGAGCCGAAGACGACGAGAGCGGCGATGAGAGCGACGACGAGAGCGACAAGGAGGACTCTGGCAAGGTGAAGAGAGCCGGCGACGAGAGCGGTGACGAGAGTGGCAACGAGAGTGGCGACGAGAGCGGCGACGAGAGTGATGACTAGGACCCCGGTTGTTACATATGAGTAACGCTCCACTTATAGGCCACGCAAGACTTACAAGGCTATATATGACTCTCAGCCAACACGTAGATAGATAGTACTTAGTTTCCTTTCACTCCTCAATGAGATATATTTGATCATCTCTGAACCTTCTATGAAAACAGCCGTAGTTAATCCATGACACATAATGATGGTCCCGAATGGGGGAATGATAGTTTTGATCTATGTTGATGATATCGCGGTCGCAGGGTCAAATGAGTGGAAATAAACGACTTTATAGCAGGAATCGCTTGCACAATCGGCATCAAGGACATGGGGGACCTGAAATTATTTCTGGGGATAGAAATCACCCGAGATAAGGTGAACAGGAAGATGTGGCTGACCCGGACGAAATACATTCACAAAATGGCAACGGACTTCGACATGGCAGCCAACCGGTCAAGGCTAGTCAGTGCTCCGACCAGCTCCTGGGAAACACTAGAGCCTAGATATCCCGAAGAAAAAGGCGCAGACAAGGGAGTATCCTAATCCTTCATCGGTACATTAATGTATCCAAGTGTCATGACCAGACCAGATATTTCGTTTCCCACATCTAACCCATCGTAACACATTTCAGATCCTATGGAAAGACATCTGGACACAGCGAAACGCGTAGCAAGATACCTCAGAGACACTGCCTCCCTTGGCAATGAATTTGAACCGTCACGTCTGAGGGGAATGGGCGAGTTTTTGGTTGGATACTCTGACACCGACAACGCCAACTCCAAAGACAGGAAATCAATATCTGGGATGATCTTCATGCTAGCTGATGGACCGATCCAATGGAAATCGCAAAAACAGCGAAATGTGACCACATATACTACGGAATCAGAATACGTTGGCCTTACCTCTTGCGCAAGAGGTAATCTGGATACGCGGGTTGGTAAGATGGTGCCTGGAAACATTAAAAACGAAAGACAGCTCGGAACAAACCGCCCAAACCATTAAATTAAGAGGAGGCACTCATATATATGGTGAAAATCAAGCGGCTCTGCAGGCTGCGAAGAACTTAGGTGCAGGCGCCAGAACTAAACAGATCGACGGTCAGTTTCAGGTCATCAAGAACTGGATACGCGAAGGCAAAACAAAACTGGAATATGTTACAACTAACAAGATGCTAGCAGGTGGTTTCACAAAGCCATTAAGCGCCTAAAGGTTTAACAGCTTCCGGTCAGAGATAAACGTCCGGCCCGCATCCGGCTCTGCGTGAGGTCAGATACTCCGAATGGCGCTGAATCTGGGGGAATGTTGGGGAGATTTCAGATCCATTTGGAATAACATCGAATAAATACGTGATGTAGAAACGTGGCACAGGATGTTGTGAAGAGATTTAGAACTTAGCCCTTGATTAACTCGAATAACAAGCATATGTAACAACCCTTTCCATCTCAGTCCTTGAATCTTGTCTGATAAACCCATTTCTGTGCCGCGATTTGGTTCAAAATGGCCCTCATAGAACAGCAGATCAAATTCATTTCAGAACACCCTCTCAAAAGTACACTTGACAATCTTAGAGAAAATTACGCGATGATGTCGACAATCCACAGGATAAAAATACCGCACTTCTTCTATTGTCACGGGTTTGCCTACAGATGTTTCGTATAGGCAGATTCAGAGATGGTCAAATATTACGCACTGAAGAAGAAAGGAAAGGACAACTAATCTACACTAACTAGTGGCAGAAGAAGGTTCTTATCATCTCATTCCATGGGGTGTGTCCATTGAAGCGGAGCTGGCCTCCATCCTTCTCTGGGCACAGCCCTTACATCTGCCTCCTTCTTCTCCCCCTTGTCTCCAGTTGTGGTGCGTTCGCTTCCTTACATTCATCCAGCGCTATGGTGTTTTCCAAATACTCGGCCGGCTCCCAAGTGGGCTGATTCCATCCTTGCTGTTTCACTCGGTATTGTAGTTTGCCGTATCTTGTCCTTTGACTCAGTATCCTTTCCACGTCTTACTTGTCTATGCCATCTTCTTGGTCTCCTGGGTCTGAACGGTCGTCGTGTGTAGTCCGGGAGGGGAAAGCATCATCCGCCGCTGGTCTGAGCCTGTCGGCATGATCAGTCTACTTGTGTTGTGATAAATTTTATGTCTTAAAGCTAGTTGCATGTTACACAAAGAAACCACACCTTAGTCTCATATTGGGAGTTTTAGAACGAAACAAGCTGTGAGACAGATGTATACATGACTGACTACCAAGTCACCAGATTCATATTGTCAAGTTGATATGAGGCCTATTTATATCCTCGAAACATCTCCATATCCCTGAGAAACAGACAATTCCGCAGGTACCACGTTACATTGTGTTAATGTTAAGTTTCCAAGGGAACTCTCTTCGTAGACCTACCATCGTCTCAAGCATTTTCACCTTTGTTCCTTTGAACAACTGCATCTTCACAGCATCCAATACGCCAACAGTCAGGAGGACATTGCATAATGTGGGATTGATGAAAATTATTAATCAGTGTAGTGCACCCGGACTTAACATTATGCGTCACATTCACCTCACGGAATCAGCTTCTAGCACTGTATTCGGTGTCTTAGAAACCCAAGGTTTGGGGAACCCGGCCTCCTCCTCGATCTGTGTTGGAGTCCGTAGCTGCACGTCAAGCTTAGATACCATACTTTCTAAATCTAATGGAATAATCTTAACGCCTCTGAAACTCCTCTTGATATTGATTTCTGTCATAGCTGCTTGGTGGGCAGCATAAAAAGCCAGAAAGAAATCAGTCTTGGAAACGTGGGTTATCGAGCACCTGGTTGGATGCCCGATTTCTCGAACATAGAGGCCTTCTTGAGTAGCCCGAAGCATCTTACGTCAAGAGGCTGAAGTGGGTAAAAGGAATGAGCTGGCATACACAGTGTGCTGAAGTAGTTGTCTTCACAATATTTCTCGAAATCGACTGAGTGATGGCTTTCATGCCCATCAAGAATAAGAAGCTGAAAGCGACTGTTTGATCAGGCTCTTGTATGGTAATAGAAGTGCTTGAGCCACTTAAGACCTGTATCAATGTCGGTCCACCCATCATGAGTCGTGGCAATAGCCTAATCCCCCAGCAGGTTGCTTTCTCGGTACCAGCTGGAAGGGTGATATTGGCCCGCAACTACGATGAATTGTGCGACCGCCCAGCCTTCAGCATTAATCGCATGAATAGCCGTAACCCATTCCCAGTTTCCAGGCTGCACTGATTTAACCTTTCCGCGCCTTTCTGTGCCGACAATGTGAAAGGACTGGCTAGCTATGAATGGTTCAACAGGTAGGGTCAAATACTAGTTATATTCCTAAAGTTAAAGAAGAAAAGGGAAACTATTCTAGTGCTATGGCGGGAGTATACTCTTCTTTATGC
>JAXCEX010000121.1:0-79086 GCA_038382965.1 Ceratocystis huliohia | reverse complement strand
CTCAAGATGGGAAAAAAAGGCCTCAGGGCTTCAAAAACTCTACTCATCCGAAGACGAGGAAGAATGGCAGTGCATCGGTGGCATACACTGTTCTCGTTCAACCCTCAACAAATGGGAGATTTTGTCTGGTAAGAGGGAGAGTTGTTGACCTGACTTTATATAGGCTAATAAAGTGCCACAATCGTGTCTTACATTACTCGGCGTAATTGGTGTAGTGGTAACATTAATCGTTGCCATCAGCGCAGTGATTTCGATTAGCCCTGGGTTCGATTCCCAGATTACGCATTCTTTTTGGCCCGTTTCAGGGCTTTAACCCTAATTGTAATGCAACTGTTATTGTCCAAGAAGCTTGATTGTCTCACTAGATCTTACTCCTAACTTAAACTACAAGAAAGGCAACAAAATACCTCCAAAACTCCTGCATCATGACCAAGTATACCCTAAAATCAAATAGCCCTCCCGTGATAGCGACTCTTGCCTCTTCAAAATCACAAAAAAATCAGCTCGCTGTAACCTGAACTCCCTGGCTTCCAAGACTCGATATGCTTGGTCGCTTCAAGAACGATGAACTCCAGCTTGGCTTGCGGAACAAGTCGAAGCTCAGACTCCGTCTGTCGTCAACAGTCTCCGAGTCCCCAAGAGATCCTCGGCGAGTCTTGTAGCTGCGTATCTTGTGGCGGACATCCTTCTCTAGCTTTCTCAGAGGCATCTTCACGTCTCGCCACATGTGGTCAAGAACAGTCTCGTTGTACGCGGGCCACTCGTACAGGAGGAAGCGGCCAGGCCAAGTTTTGAGCATGTTGTGATGTGAGGACTGGAAGGTCGTGTCGCCAATGGACACAAGGAAGTAGCGCACCTTGTCTTCCTCCCAACAAAAGTAGTCATTACGAGGACCTTCGGCCACAATGCGGATCGAAGGGTCTTTTTGCTCCTGGCAATGATAAGTGTGAGTAACGATGCGCTCAGTGCTAGAGTTGGCCATTCTGCCAATGTTCTGTGAGCATGTGCAAGAGGCAGCCTTTCCCTTGCGGCGACTGACAAAAGGAACAATATTGCCCCAAAAGTCAAACGATAGTAAAAGTATTTCTCCAGCAAAACTTGACTGTAGCACGTCCTTCTTGACCTCTCTGAAGCCTCCGGGCGTCTGCACGATATATGTATCGCTGTCTGTTTTACAGTGGATCTGAAGCTTTCCCGTGCGTTTAGTCTGTACTCGAAGACGTATGGGTTAGTCAAGCCCTCAGTAGGGGGTGAGAAGTCACGTACGTCAAGCTGACTGGAGAGAATCTGGCGCTGTAACGAAGAGTTTGATGCGCTAGTGCGAGGAGATTTGACACTGTAGTGGCTCATTGCTGTAGAGAAAAGGCTACTAAACTTGTAATATGGGGAGATATATTGTGACATGTAGTGAATATATGGATACGATAACGTCTGGAAGCGTATGTAATCAGTGAGAGGAAGTTGAAAACTGAGTGATGGAGGAAACAGATATCTACTACAGCCTACCACCTAGCAACGAATAGTCCATGATTATATATTCAAGAGGGACCATCTTTCAAGGGAGGGGAGCTTCGATACTACGGGTTTCAAAGAGTTTGGTTTTTTCGTCTTGTCGTGCGTGATAGCGAGAATGACATTGACAGGTCTTTTTTTCTCTCCCTTTCTATTACATCTCTAAGGATTTTCTTTTTTTTCTATATTGATGCTTTGCAGTTTAGCCTCTGAACAATATACATTAAGTAAAGATAAATTTATTTATCCATCATGATTACCACCCCCCCCTCTGTAAAAGCTAGATCAAGAGTTCCCCTTGCTGCGGGGAGCTCATACCTGGAAAATCCTACCTACATGCAAGCTTTTATACAAGGGCCTACCTAACTCAATAACGGCAAGTAAGACTTAGAATAGTGCCCATCATTGGGGAAAATAAAACAAGAATAGGTCCTCTAGATTGGGCTGGCTGTATACATGTGAATACCTGAGCAGTCCATGGCTCATCTTAATACATCAGGTGGCTTCTAGTTACTTATCTGCTTAAGGCGACCAACTTTGCTATGTCTCCCTGTTGTCGTCTGCTTGTTTTTATTTGCCTTTCGTGCTTTTCCACCACCCCGGAATCATTCTCTGATAGGACTCCCTTATTTCCCCTGAGTTGTTCCATTCCTCGACTTACACACAAAGCTAGACAAAATAAGCACACGAAGCGGGCGGACAAGCCAGCAGGTAAACAAAAGTGTCTTAGAGCCCCCTCAAAGAACAAAAGAAACGTCTAGATTGAGTTGACGGGAAGCACCTGTGTGGTTGGGGCTTGAGAGAAGTAACAAACAAGGCAGCAGGAAAGAGGGGCTAAGACATGGACTTATCATTTATCATTTGCTTAGCTCTCTGCAGGCTAGTTTCAGCGAGCTAACTAGGCTCTTGATGGTAAGTCAACTGCATAGCTTCACACACAGCTCAACGCTTGTTTGTTCCACCCTAAAGCAACTCTGACTCTAGTTTCTTCTGATAGCCAGACAGAATCACACGCCAAATGGTATTGGCGTAGTCAGCAGGATCTACCTAGCCGAACACAGTGGAAGAATACCAAAGCAACCAAATCGCGAGATATCAGAAATGATGAATTGGAATATCAGCGGACGATTGGTCAGTTGGCAGAGGCTGAGTGGCACTAACTGTGTGAAAAGCAAGGGCTAAGTTGGTCAGCGTTTTAAGGGATGGAGCGAAGCGGCATAGTACGTATTAGCACGCTAATAGAAACGAAGGAAAGGTGTTGCTTGCCTTTGAAGAGGGGGAGGGGGAGGGGTAGTATGGGCTATCATTAGAGCTAGAGGGAGTGGGAGCGTGAGGTCAAGCCCGAGGCCGAGTCCCAATGTTACATAGTTTACGGGGAAAAGGAAAGAGCCGATGATTCACGGAAGAGCTGTACTAAAAAGCTCATGGACTCGGTGTGCGTGTGAGAAAAAGAAAGTTATACAGCTGAAGCATAGAACTAGATAGTAGCATAGCAAACCGAGGAAACCGGAGCAGATCGTTGGCCAAAACGAAAGATCTCTAGTGTTCTCGGCCTTTCAGATCAGGACTACCGTCGTTGCTGTCCAATATGACAGTCGAATGCTCACCCAAGCTCTTGATCGGATGAATGCCTGCGTTTCTCTCCTCATCTCAGGGTACACTCATTGTCTTTGCCCTCCTCTATCTCAAGCCTAGGGCCGCCCTCCCTTTTCTTCCTTTGACCCACCTGTGTACAGGCCTCACTTTGACTTTGTTACCTTCTTCCTGCTCCTGTGGATGGTTATTTTCGCGCATCACCTGCAAGGGATGTGGACAGTCCACCGTGGGCTTCAAGCGCAAGAGGATCATGAAAGGGGTGGGGATAGACTGGGAAATGGGCAAAGCTAGATAACACGGGCTATAAGCTATGATTGGGAGGTAAAGAGTGAAGAAAAAAGTAGAGAAAAAGTAGGGCAAATGGACTTTGCCCCGTACCCTGCAGCAGATCTCCCCCAACCATGCCACGATCCCACATCCCACGTTATCTGTGTGTTTTCTCATTCCCCTTCTCAGCTGGGCCAGATTGCGTATGAAAACATGTTTTCCCACGTGCCGTGAGGCATCACAGAAGTAAAGCGCTGTCCTTAGCTTGCAGCAAAATAAAATAAAAGAAACCGACAGCAGAGGCAGATATACGCGGAACACCTAAAGAAGCTTTCCTTAGGAAGCTTAGAAGAAACAGAGACACCTCGTTTCACATAGCGTGGGAAAAAAAGCCTACTGGATTGAACCTCGCCTAAGAAAAGAGGGAGTTGGGTCGAGAAAGGCCTCTATAATCGTGTTGGTAAGCACACAAGACGTGAGGAGATTCATGCTTAGGATTTTCTTGATGCATATAGAGCTACCATCTATTTGGAGACTCGTCACATTTAGATAAGAATAAGTAGTCATGCATGTATCATCAAATCAGTAGATATCATGTGTCTTGCGGACCTGAGGCCATACTATAGGCTAGCGTTCATAACTCCCTCCCTGCTACTTGCATTGCCAAGCTAGCTGAGCTTGCCGCAAGTGGGATGCAAGGGCGGGGGCTTTTCTTCTGTACTGGCTAGCCTCCTTACAGAACAGCATCTGCGAGCGTACATGTACAAATAACATGGCGTTGATGCACCCCGTGCATGCCTTCATACAAACCAACACTCACTATTGTGTATACTTGCTACTTGCGCATACTTGGTATGGTACTAGGCGCGATTATTCGCAGGATAACACGCAGATATTTCAAGCTACTAATATTCCATCTGACAACTTGCCCCCCACCAGCGCCATGTCAAGTAGTTTTCCCAAGACTTGTGGTAAAAATAACATGTTTGAGCCAATGTGCAACTAGGTCACCCTTGTTTTTGCCTGTGATTCCAGCCACCATACAACCCGGCGCTTTTTTGACGGCCCCTCCCGCTACCTATTACTGTACTGCACGCGTCCGCACCTTGGTTGCGGCTAGCTATGTAGAAAAAACTCATGGGAAATTACGTTTTTTTGTTCCTTGTTGTATCTTTTTAGTGCCCATGCTCAGCTAGCTAGCAAGGGTAGGTGTCCTGCGCCCGGCGATTTGCTAGACTAAGAAAAAGAAAATATGGCTAGGATGAACCAAAACCACCATAGCATAAAAAGTAGCCATGAGTGAAGCTGAAGCGCTAAGGTCACGGGAAATGGGGAGAGCTGGGTAGAAAGACAGCTCAAGTCCTAAATTCTAGGCCTGTTTGTCCCGTCATCTTTTCATGATGTATCGTCATGCTTCTTCTTTTTCTGAATAACTCTGTATTTTATATGAGTAGAATGAGCATAACTGTAGCTCGAAGAAGCATCTTTAATTATAAGCATAGCCCTGATGCCATCTCTTGCTTCTGGTATCGCATGAAAAATGGGCCGGGAAGAAGAGCTGCTGTCCTCCTCGGTGGTCCCCAACTGTTGTACGAAGGCGGCAGGTTTTCTTTTTTGCACCTCCTTCCCTTGCTTTCATCTGATTCATATTGCTTCTACCGGCCATGGGTAAACACTTTTGGCTTGGTTGATTACCAAATCCAAGCCCATTTTAGTGTCATACATTAGGATAGGTAGATGCAAATTCAGGCCAGACATCTCACTAGCCACGTCAGCTTTGGGAGGGATATCCAAGCCATTTACCCCGCTCCACATTGGACCGCATACCCCGCCTAATCCCGTCTCGTGTCGTCCTGTCAATCACAGGCTGGCGTTGGGCGGCTGTTCCGTTTCGAGCTAGTGTATGCCCTGCATGGAAACAACAAGAAATGATGTTAGGGTCATCATGTCTTCGCCTTGAGTTTTGCGATGGTTAATAAAAGAGCCGCATGACGCCAGCGGCCCAGGCCTTGTGGCCCTACATCAAGCATTAGAGGAGTGATTGCTGGAAAGAAACATCTACGCAACAATACTAGAAGAACTTGCCTATCCACAGTACAGAATATGGTGTAATCACTTGCCCGCATTTTCTTTGCGAAGGCCGCGTAATTCCAAGGTAGGCATCAACACCCCCTACGTAAACTTTCATGGAATCCAATATCACGGCGGCTCACTGTTTACTAGATTACAGATACCGCATCCTAGGTGACTCGAAACACACAATTCATGTGTGATAGGAAAAGACAATACGTCTTTATGGTCCTGACGATAGCTTTCTAGCCTATTAAGGCTATGCATCTGATATGTATTGGTACCACAAAACCCGGTGATATTAGATTGAGTTAACGTTGAGTTACTAAGGCAATTGCTAACCTAAGCCCGAGTCGAGTCCTAGATCAAATAAAGCCAGATTGTGTAACCATGAACACGCTTTGCTGCAATAGCTCAAAGAAGAGGGGATAATACGCCTATCTGTGCAACTACCAGAATAGACAACACGTCGAGAAGAGGACATTTCTCCTCATTGTGACTGCAACAAACAGGCGGCACCTGCCTATTTGCCTGTGTCGGCAGCAGTTAGGGCGGGCACTAGCAGTTACCCCCAACCTGCCGAACGTCCAGCAAGCGTCAGGTAAACAGCTATTGCGCCTGCGTCTGTCGGTGTATGGAAATTGAAATCGACAAGTAAAGCTTGTCTCGGCTCTACCAAGGCTAATAACTGCCTTTGACACAGCCGCTGGTTCTCTGGTCCACTTGTCAAAAATGTATTCGGGGTATTCACTTTCCTGTTTGACAAATGCGCCTTAATTGAGACGCTGCTTAAAGCTGGACGAGCAACTTGTCTCATGCCATGCATCAAATTCCGATCCATGGCACCACGTCAAAGACAACCAGCCCCCTACGAAGCAGTGTCTATCGCAAACATACCTCGACATTGGCCAAAGAAGTCGACCAAAAGGGTGTCTTTCTCGCCATGGGAAATCTGCTTATTCGTGCTCAATCGCGCGCAGGCTGAGATTGTATGATCTTCTCCCGGTGTTACTCCAATTCCGGATAGCCTGGAAGCCACCAATAGGTAGCTTGAATGAGTTGGTAACTGTACACATATTAGCACAAACTAGCTCACGACTTGTGCCACTTGAAACAGTCTGCTGTTTGGCAGCCACCATCATGGCCAGACAGCCAATCGTCCAATGCGACGAAGCCGTGACACGTTCTTTTCTTGGTCGCTGCCGGATGCCGACCAGATGGAGGGCCTCTCGTTTGCAGCCCATACCAAGCTTGCTAGGCTCCCCAACAAAATACGCTATACCACTTTTGGCCCCCCCCCTCCATCCACATGGAAAGAGAAAGCCAGGGTCCTCTGCATGCCCTAACAGCAGCCCATACACTGTGTCACCATAAGCTGTTAGTGCTGCGCAAGTTAGTTTTACGGATGAGCATATAACAGAAACGAGACAACTTCTCTGATGCGTAGGACTTTTTCTCGAACTCATCCTTACGCACCATATTATTATATACAGTATATTCTTTTCCTTCTCTTTTTCTTTGACTTCACCCAGCCATTGCTGTTGCACGAGACTTGATGCCAGCATAATCCAAGTACGACAACCGCTCACTCTTATCTTTAACTAGAGCGCCTCTTGTTACAGACCAGTATCATCATTTTGCTCTTGTCCTAACCCCCAACTTGCGACAATCTTTCCCGATTCCTCATTCTGCGACACGGCAGTCCAAGCTTCACGACAACGCCAAGCTCGACGCAAAGCGGGACACTAGCAATAAGGAGACTGAAGCATTTATTCAACACATACGTATATATATATATATGTAAATACAGGTCTTCTTTTTCACATCAGTTCAGGTAACCAGTTGCCATATCAAAGTCTATTCCCTTCCACCTTTTCTACTTGTATTTTACAGTTGGTATTGAGCTGGCCCTCTTCCATCGCGATCCTCACCCCCTCCTCTTTCTTGTTCGCTTCTTCCCTTTTTTTATACTTTTTTAACCGCTATAGCCCTAATTAATATACTAATATACCCGTCATGAGCCCAGTCTTTGCCCGTCACGGCGACACCACCAATATGTCGCACAGCTCACACGATATGTCCTCCATGGACACGACCGACACCAGCTCATCTAGCAGTAGTAGCATGACGATGAGTATGTTCTTCGTCGACTCGCACACAACGCCGCTCTTCACATCGTCCTTTGCGCCGGAAAACAACGGCCAATATGCAGGCATTTGCATCTTTCTAATCGTCTTCGCCATCATCGGCCGTCTGCTGATGGCTTTCAGATCAAAGCTTGAGGCCTTCTGGCTTGACAAAGACAATGAGCGCCGCTATGTGGTTGTTGCTGGCAAGACGGAGCTTTCGGAGCAGCTGTCGAAGGAGGAGAGCGTGCGCAACCTGGTGCTTTCAGAGAACGGAGTCGAGCAGAATGTCAAGGTCGTTGAGCGCAAGACCCCAAAGGCCCGGCCCTTTAGGCTGTCTGTGGATGTGGTGCGAGCTGCAGTGGATACTGTGATTGCTGGAGTTGGATACCTGCTGTGAGTTTCTAGTTTTCCTCCCTTACTGTCCTGCCGTCTTACGGTCTTCTGTCTTCCTTTTCTCTCCTCCGCACCAGCCTTGACCAAGCCAAATTTCTCTAACATCCTTGCTAGCATGTTGGCTGTCATGACCATGAATGTGGGCTACTTCTGCTCTGTGCTTTCTGGAGTCTTTATTGGCACGCTGCTGGTCGGCCGCTTTATCACGACCGTTGAACATTGATGTCTCGATGTGCATCTCTGCGCCCTTACCCCGTCTTCTCCTTATTCAGGTGGTTTTCCTTGTTTTATTCTTTACCTCTGTTCAATACCCCCTTGTGTGAAAACATCTGCACACACATATTCTTCGTTCCTTCTTCCGTCTCTTGCGACTTGTACCTATACACAGATACACAGCCACTCCTTTACTTGCTTGCGTCTTTCTTAGTGGTCTCTAGGCCCAACACCCAAGTAAATTTAAAAATAAAATAAAAAATTCTTTCTATTGAGAGAGATTTCAACCTCAACCTCAACTACATATGTCTTGGGTTTTATCTCACCCTGACCTCGAACACATTACTAGCCAGAGTCTGGGGGCGAGTTTGATTAAGTACCCTGTACTTGGACTTGGTCTGTGCCCTTGAAAACCTGCTCAAACATTCTCATAGTGGGGGCAGCTAAGCGGTCGCAGCTTCATGTGACGCCACACTTCAACTGTGGCGCTCGATTTTGTGGCCAGGTCGGGGTTGTTCTTCGGTCCAACAGCTGTGCAAAGCCGAATATCTTGCAACTTCAAGGCTGGTAGATATCGTCATTGACATGGAAGCGACTGCTAGTTTTTCGGATAGCCTTAGAATGTGCCAGTGAATCCGTCCTGGTACCAGAATCCCAAAACCATGTGCTGCTCACTTGCCCCACGGGCGGATCTGCAATTGGAAGTTTGTACTGTCGCTCAGGCACACTACATACTACATACGTACAGACATGGCCGAACTCAAGTAAGGGATCAAACAGAGGAAGCCTCGAGGCTTTTGTTTAATCTTTTTTATTTCATACACGGGCTAAGCCTGCGTTGCGTTATACAACGGACGAACGACCAAACACATGGCGTGCACCTTGCCAACCGTGGAGCCGAACGATGTCACGACAAATAGTGAGGCGATCACTTCCACACCACAGCAAACAAGTGTACAAAGCCCCCCAAATCGAGCCAACGCTTGCCTCAATTCAATGGATGGACGACAAGCCATTGGGCAATAATCGGCCCCTATAGAAAAATATTATTAAAGGTTCTTTTTCTTCCTTCTCTAAAATAAAAAGAAGCTAAGACCTTTTTGAGCCAGGCCCAACCAACAACCAACCCCAGCACATCCACCTTTGAAGTTTGCCTGTTCCAGTATAGCCGAGTCAAGAGCGGAGGAGAAGGAAGAAGCGGGAGAAACGAACGGCCATTTTAAGCTATTATGCGTTTGTGATCCTTTTGCTTGCCTTGTCCTGCTGTTTCTTTATTTAGGTGAACAAGCTTCGGATGGCTGGCCGTGTTGTTCACCATATTGGGAAAAGTGCTTGGACCAAATAGGTAAACTCAAGCTGCACATTTCCTTTTGTGGCTGTTGATGTCGGCGTTACATTTCCAGCATCGCGATCGTTAGATGCACTCCATTTGTAAACTTGGTTTTTTATTATTTAGCGTTGAGCTTTGAGCAGCTTGTGACACAAAGAAGCTATGGTTCAACACTAGGGCAGATATCATATAAACAAAACAGCGCGAAACCTGGTACAGGAAAATAGAGAAAAAAAATACACTAACGCGGGACAAAGCCTGGCTGCCGCTCAGAACAACTCCGAGGCGGCCCAAACATGACTCATATCCAACGCACACATCCCAGCAACACAGCGTAGAGTACCAAGTAGGACGTAAACATCATGAATGCGTATTGTGCTGGAGATACACCATACATGTCAACCATAGATGCCGAGCCAACCCTTCAATAAAGGGACATCCCAATCAGGGGTAAAAAGAGGGGAAGAAGAAAAAAAAACAAAAAGGACAAAGGACAGAAAATGGAGAAGCATATAATATAAAAGAACGGGATGAATCAACGCCTGAGCCACCGAAGGGAGGATAACAAAAGATGAAAACGAAGAGACAAAACAAAAGCGTGACAGTGAAGCGAAACGTGAGAATTATTGAACACCACCCAGCCAATACCACCCCAAAAACAAGAGGACATTACCAAGCCATTAAGAGAAGAGAAGAAGATAAAAGAAAGACAACAAGAAAGGCGTGATACAAAAAGAGAGGAGAGACAAGAAAGCACATGACAAGTGGTGCAGAGGAGTCAATAGACGTGGGGCAAGCCAAGGTTGACAAAGGCAACAAGAGTTGAGTTGAGCAACTATTGATGCTAATCTCGAATAAAGATCTGTCAAGTCGTTCTTTTTGTCTGCTTGTTTTTTTTCGTCTTGAAACTGCATTCTTTGAGCATCGAGGCGTGTTTTTTTCGAACAAAATGGCCCACAACAGCCATATCAAATCTCTACTCCAGTAGTAGTAGCTGCAAGCGCCGGCTTCTCTCTCTCCGGGTCATGTCGTGTCATAGAGACCGAGCCGCCTTTAAGACTGATGCGGGGGATGCTGCGACATGGGAGTCTGGGGAGGCATTCCATATGTGGTGCTGCGCTGCTGCACATAGTTCTGGTAGGCCATTGCCTGGTTGGGGTCTATAGCAGGCATGTAGTTTGGGGGGTATTGGCCCTGTTGCGGGATGGGAGGACGGGCATTGGGGGGTAGGTGCTGGGAAGCAGGCGACTCCTCCGGCGAATCGGCCTGGTTGGCCTCGTCACCGCCATTCTCGGTGCTCGAGGGTTCGGGGGCATTGAGACAGGCCTACATACAAAAGGAGAGTTAGTTGGTATGCGTGGAAAGGGATACTTATTTTCTTTTTTTCTTCTTTTCCTTATAGGGAGACTGGCATGCGTGATGCATTGCCGTAACAACACTCTTGGTTGAAACATACCTGAATCAAGTTCTTGCCCTCAGCCTTGGTAACTAAGGGCTGTAGCTTGGGAGTGGTGAAGGTGTAAACCAGTCCGGTTTCCGAAACAACCAGCAGCAGAACTTGGGTGCCAGTAAGGACTGACAGTTCATAGGCCTAAGCAATGTTGGGGAAGATTGGAGACAGAAGTCAGTAGAAATTCTAAATGCGTAGAAAGCTAAGAGCTATGGTGGATTTGGGTTGGTTTGTTGGGCACATTGGGATGTCGTTGTGTAGCACACATGCAGGTTTCCGCGAAAGCTCAAGGCATGTAAGCGCAAAACAAGCCATTGTCATGCAAATTAATCACAGCCAGCCTCGCACAAGCCGTCAAAGCAATTCATATCAAGAGGAATTTCCCCTCCCCCAGAAATAAACTGCTATGTACGGCCATAGCTGTGTGACAGCAGCCCATGTGGGTTGGGCATGGGGTATAAAGACGATAAACGGCAAGTGGAAGATAGAAAGACCGATGGAGACTCACCTTCTTCATGATGCCAGCCTTCCTCTTGGAGAAGGTGATGTGACGACGAGACTTGTCCTTGATGAACTTGATTTCGATCTTGCGACGTTCACGGCCACCCTTCTCATCATCATCGTCGTCGTCATCGGCAGCACGAGCACGCTTGACTCCACGAGCATCTCCGTTGGTGAGAGTCTGGGTGTCTTCAAGCTCGCTGGGGAGACCAGGATCAGTGTGATCGGTGATGTCGGCCATTGTGACTTGTGGTTTTTTTTCCCCTTGTTTCTTCAGGTAGTTTTGTATTTTTTGCTTCCTGTCTTTACCAAGAGTAGTTGCAGGTAGGGAGGGGCCTTCTTGGTTTTTTTGGTGGCAAGACTAGAAAGAGAAATTGGCCTGGCGAAAATGGGTTGGCGTTGAAAAATAAGAAAGAAGAAAAATGAGAGGGAGGGAGGAAAACAACTGATAGGCAACAAGAAGCTGAGCTTTAAATATTGCGTAGGTAGGTAGGGTAAAAGGAAAAAAAAATTGGGGAGTTGCTCAAACGCACAAAATTAAATCGTGGATGTTCTGGGCAGTCACCCGGAAACCAGAGAGGTTGCGAGTTTGACGTTGACAAAAACTAGAAGGAGGGGGATATGATTTGATAGGCACTGAATGCCTTCTTCAATCGTCACTGGTAGTGAGGATATCCAAAGTAACTTCCGTGGTTGTGCCTGTCGATTGCTAGAGGGTTTGGTCGCTTGGTTTACTTCTGAGGTGGGCCGCAGTGGAATGGGTGTTAAAAAGAAAAAAGAACAGAAAAGAGTAAAAGACAGAAAGAGGCAAGACCGGGAGGACGAGGGCGTTTGTGTGTATTATAGTTTAACGCTTTAGGAAACTTTGGTTGGCGGCCGGGGGGTGGGGGTTAGTTAAACTTACTAGGATGGGGGTGCAACGGCGGAAGGTGAGGAATTCTTGTAAATTTTGACCAGCTAGCTAGGATACTAGTGCCTTTCGTGGCTGGCATGTTTGGTTGCTGGCTTTTTTTTTTTTTCTTTTCCTGTTTCTTTTCTTTTTTTTTTTTCTCTTTTTTCCTCGTTCGGAATAAAGTAGCAGTAATATTAACAGTAGTGTAGTAATTGGCAGTTGTAGTTTGCAACCTACAGACTTACCTCCTGATCTGGGGCCGCCTGTTGAGCTAAGCAGGGCTAGTGGACTAGCAGTGGAGCACTGGGCGAGTAGCGCTCGATGCGCTAATTGACGATAAACTGCAGCTTTTATCGATTAGTTTCTAGGGCTTGTTATCCGAGGAAGCTTGGGTTGGCCCGCCTCAACACAGTGATTTAGCATGGCTGGCCAGCTTTTTTTGTTCGCATCGATGGAGAGAGGTGACAGGGAGGCGCTAGATTGCTATTCACATTTTGATCTTTCGATTGCAGTCAAGCTGTCGCCGGTTCCGTCATGTATTGCGAGCGACAATAAGCCTGGAAGCTGGGGTCGAAGCTAGGGGCCAAGGATCAAGGCCTAAGCCCGGAATTATAGTGGGTTTGACAGCCTGTAAAGCCCCCATTTCTTTTCACTCCTGGCTTCAGTCATCAGTAACTTTTGGAGGAACAAAAAAGTAGCGTGTCTATGAAAACAGGCAGTACAAACATGCTCTTTTTTGTCTCTGCTCTACTACATGCACATGATTTCCGAAGTCAGAGTCAGCAAGTTCGTCAGTTACTCCGGTGCTTTTTTTAAGTGCCAGATGCTAGCGAGGAGGCAAGAGAACCCCACCCACTTGTCCTGTCTTTACCGAGGCACGCATAGTCTGTGGCTTTGGTCAGCGACAGTAGAGTCGCGAGCCCTGTCCATTCGAGGCCTACAGATAAGTTTTCGTCCATTTCAAGCCATCAAAGCTCCGCTCCGTGAGAAGCAAGGGAGAACGCGATGTCTGTCGCGGCGGCGCTTGACGCTTAATGCTTGATGCTTGATGTTCGAGGGCTGTCGTTTATACTGGAGTTGTCAAGCCCCAGAGCAGCTTAGTAGCCCAGATTAGGAATAGAATGGAGGGATGTCAGGAACATCTGTGGGAGCACAGAGCAAGCGAAAAAGGAACAGTAGAGGACGAAACCTTGAGGAGGAGAGGTCCTGTCGCCGCCCCGTTTAAGTGTAATTAGTTTCCCTTTTCCATGTGTCAACGCTGAATAAAAGGATAGGGCCGGGCTCGATTTGGCAAAGAAGGAAAGCCGTACAGCAGACTGCCTCCTCTCAGAAGACACGTACACATAGCGCCTCGCTGCTATCTCGCATTTTCATCGCCCATCCGTTAGCAAGCAGAACAACAGCACACAAAGTATATTCCCTAGGATAGCTGAGATACCTTGTCTTTGATCGACGATTCAAAGAGGCATGTCTGAATTTCATGCGTGGTAGGTACCAAGACAGGCAAAGCCCAGTTGGCAAGCTTTCTTTCGTAAGCAAATAAATGCTGGCGTGTGAGGGGAAAGCAACCAGGTTGGCTTGTGGATTGTGTGTGAAAGAGGCAAGACAGGTAGAAAAAAAGACGCTGGGTGACAAATGATACGCTGGGGCCTCTGAAGGATTCAGAGTCGCAAGGAGAGAAAGAGAAAAAGAGGGAGAAATCGCAATAAAGTGAGAGGAACGATAAAAGAAGCTATAATATTCTTGTGTTGCTGTATCGCGTCTCTGTGCTGCTGCTGTGTTCTGTGCTGTGTGGTATTTTGTCGCTGCGTGATCATGGGGCCTGCTTTTCGCAATTACCATATATGAGAATTCACATCCACCCTATATCACATTGCAGTTGGCGTCCAAAGTACGAGGTCGCTTGTGGGCCGATTCAACTTTAAAAAGACTGTAACAGTAGTGGTAGCAGCAGCAGCAGTAGTCAGCTATTGTATTGCCATTCAGCTTGAGGGATAGGGCTAAGGCTTGTGATTTAGCCCTAGGGCTTGGAGGGCTGGGAGGGCTTGGGGGTGATTGACAACAGCAAAATGCCCTGTTTAACAGTTAGCATAGCAACGCCTGTGATTGTACCATCGGATATTCTAGAGGCGCAAGGGCAGCACAGTTTCCCAATGTCGTTAATTCCTATCTGCAAAGCATGTGCCTACGTCCAAAGTCACACTAATATAGAATGGAGACAGTATTGGTGGAGAGTTTAGGCCAAGGCGTACAGGATAAGAGCTGTACAATGCGCCTCACCCAAGCGGTGTAGTGACAGTAAAAGACCCAGCCTAGCCCATACAAAAGCTGATGGCTGATGGTTGTTACGTGACCTCACCTCAATATCCGTACAGTGCGGCATGTTTCTAAGGGCACTGTAACTGTTGAAATTACTTTGTCTGCTGACACTGGTAGACCCGACCCATCTGAACCCCCAAATATCAAGTTGCTGTATATACGTCTGCTCATCTGTCTGTCTATCCAGCTGGTCCAATCTCCAACCTAGCACTGCGCAATCCAATCTTCAAATGCCGCTGGGTCGCAGCAAGAACACCGGCGCGGCTCCATTCTATCCAGCACCAGGATGGAATAGAGAATCATCAGCCAGCAGAACAGCCACCAACACAGGTAAGTCAAGTCAAGTGACTGGGAATCAGCCCGACAAAAAGAGGCTCGCAAAGCCGAGAGAACGTCCGAAACACAAACGACAGGAGAACAAAAAAGACGCCAAAGCGTGAGACTTCTGCCATTTACTTTCAATGCCCATGTCCCTAGATCTTCAAGGTCACGTCACTGACGGGGGCTGGCTGTATGCACCGTACCATCCATTCACCTGAGCAACGCAAGGAGAGCGACTATTTATTCCCGCCCGTATCATTTGCTCACAGTAATCTCCTGTTCCTGGCGTGCTAGGCATTGTCGTACGCTATCGCTTTTGCTTGTGACCTATAAAGATCGAAAGCCATTCATTTGTGGTGGTGGTGGTGGTGATGTTTTTTCTTTTTTTTTTTTTTTTTTTTTCCTTCTTTCTTACCAGCCATAGCAGCTTGCCTCCCATTGGGCGCTAGGTAGCACCACCACTGCAATACCATACCTGAAGAGGCACATGTATACAACTGCTTGATTTACAATACTATATCAGTGGCGGCCTATTGTACGCAGCTTCATGTCTGAAAGTGTGTCTCCTGTGCCTGTTGTGTCGCATTATGATGTATGGATGCAATGTGCAACACAATGTGCTGGGGAGAGACGGATGGATAAAGAAACGAAACAGACCAGTAAATGGCACGCGCTATCTTCACAATGCCCAAACCAAACACTCAGTAACTGTCATTCTGCTGTTTATTGCCCTGCAGGTTTTCACCTGTCACTGGCGTTGCTGACCGCTGCTTATCTACCACCAAAACAACCAAACAAGAACACTGGGAAACTGAGAAACTGAGAAACAAGACTGCATGTGCGAGTGCCGCATGCCACACGTAGGATAGAAAGAAAGGACAAGTATGCACGCACACGCACACGCACACGCACACGCACACACACACACACACTACTACTTCGTGCCTATTGGCATACTTATGCCCGCCTGCTCAGTATCGTCCAGCAGCCATATCCCATAGACCACTCACGATTGGCGGTTAACCGGAAGCTGGCCCGCTCGGCATAAGGAAATGTGCATTTACAACACGCAGCACAGCACAGCACAAATCCACTTGACTCTAGCATACAAATCAGCCGTATCGCAAGACACCAAGAGAAACAGCCCGCCCTGCTGCATGTATGGTCTCCATCCTGGATTCTGTCAATACGCTATAATGCAAACCTTGATATCAGCGTCCGTGCTTCGTAGTTGCGGTGGTAATATCAGCAAACAAACACTAGTAATTAACTTATATGCACCCATCCCTATCTAACAGCTGCATACTTGCCTCACCCCCTATGCATGTGTACTTGCGCATGTACTATCACCGTGGGTGTTGCAGTGCCGCCAATCCACATATCCGTCTTTCCCTACTCTCGCACCGACTGGCCTCTGCCGATACGCCGACCCCAGCCAAGTGCTATCTATCTCCCTTCCCTTTGCAAGACACGAAAACTGCCCATCCTGTGAAAAGCACAAATCAAATCTCTCCGCTCGTTCTAGTCCCATTAGCAGCCTCTCTGGTCGGTCCTCCATCCATTTCTGCATCCGTCCGCCTGCCTGTGAGACACAACAAGAAACGAGCATGGGCCAAGGCCAAGTCGCAAGAGCTCCAGTGACAGGGATATATTAGGCCATGTACTAAGTAGGAGGTAGGAGGGGAAGCAGTAGGAGGGAGGAGAGAGGGAGGAAGAGAGGCTTACAATTAGCATGGGAGATGAAAGACAAAGAGGAAATTTGCCCTGTGTCAAATCGCCGAAAGTCCGAAGGGCGAATGGCGCAATAGCCCATTTGGCTACCGCAAAGGCTGCACCCAATTTTCCTTAATCTGGATGACTTTCACACAGGTGACCTGACCTGAGAGGGCAACTAACACGGAGGCAAAAGAAGCAATAACTCCAGGCAAGGAAAAAGAAAAGAAATTAAAGGCAAGGGAAAAAAGGATTAGTAGGAGGAAACAGAGTACGTTGCTTCGAACAGGAGCTTGTTCTTCCCCCGACAGAAAAGCCAAACTCATGCTGAGCTCGTAAGCAAGACCATCCATCTGTTTCTGTTTTCTGTTTGCCTGCTTGTCTAAAAAGGGCAAATGACTTTCTCAGTTGGGCTTAATTGCTTCCAAGAATGTAAATCTGGCGATTCTTCTTCGCAACCAGCTTTATCGGCAGTTTCCATGAAAAAAGAATGCAAACAACCTAGCCCAACGCCGGCTCTTAGTAGTTGCTGCTTCTACAAGACCAAGTCAGGCCATTAACTCGCTGACTTGTCGCTCCGATAAAGACAGAGTGTCATTTTGCACAGTTCTTTCCTTCTTTATCCCACACTGGCTACCCACTGCCAACAGCAAGTTGATCTCGCATGGACTGGTCTAGAAGCGCGCAGCCCATTTCTGACCGGATCCCTTCTTGACTTGTCTGGCCCACGACTTCTAGTCTGTCTTGATCAGTCTATCTACTTTTCTGCTTTGCTCCTTTCCTCCTTTTTTCCTTGCTCTGCTCTCTCCTTCCTACTTTTTCTCAACTTTTCTCTCTTTCTTGTTTCGAATGCATGCGTCTTTTTTATTGGCCAATGCGTCTCAAGCCAGGAGGGGGAGGTGCAGCACCCATACCCACATCGAAGGTATAATTTTTTGGGGTTCTTGCACTTTTTGCTTTCTGCACGTCTAGTGCATTCAACGTTGTGGGCTTGCGCACAAGCTTCGCTTTCCGCGGCCTGCACCAAGGCAGGCCGCGATGTTGTTCTTGTCCACAAGAGGGTGGGATTTCCATGAGCCCTGGATCTAACCATGAAAAGAAGAAGGAACCGCGTCAACACCAGATGGCCATGGATAGCACCAAGCTCTTCCCTCCCTAGCCTCGCCATCAATGAAGGGGAGAGAAACTAGCAATGACCCGCCCGCTCTTATCCCATCTCTTGTTTCCCCTACTCTCGCCTGTTCTTTCTCCTTCCCCTCGCTTCGACAACTGATTGGCGTAACTGAGGGGCTGGACAGCCAGCCATGAAGGAGCAAAGGAAGGCAAACAAACATGAGAAAATGGAGGGAATGGGAAAGAGCACAGCGGTCATGCAAAGCAGGGCAAAGGTGGGTTCAGCTACGCATATGGACACAAGCCGCACTTGCCACTCGCTCACTTGCAAGCAAGAATGGAAGGACACTCATGGCCATGGCTAAGATGATGCAATTGCCAAGTTGACAGGTTTGTCCCTTGACAAAAAAAAAAAAAAAAAAGAAAAGGTGCTACTATTACTGGCCGCCCGATCTTCACCCGCCAAACTATCACAGGCATTAATTGGCAGAAAAGAAGAACAATAATCAGTCTTTGATGGAAAGGAAAAAATGATATGCGCCCAACATCTCAACAAGGGGGGGCGCAACATGGAGAATCACCCATACGAAATTTTATTTAGGGACGTGGGCTGTTTGTTTGGGACTGTTACTTCATCGCGTTTCCTTCTGCATCCTGGATCGTAGAGAAGGGAGCTTGCAACTGAAGGAACTGGCACACTTACTTGTTTATCCAAGTTAAACGTCTTCTTTCTGAGTGTTCCTCTTCTTTTCTCAATCAAGTAAATGACACCACGACACGATAGGCAAAAAGAGAAACAACCAGAAGTAAAGAGGAAAATCCCCGACCGACCCGTGGCGACAAGTCAAAAGGGAAAGAAAGAGCTGGAAGGGATCGAACGAGTCAGCGGTGCCATGCTAACTCCGTCCACCCGCCCATCAGATCAAGAAAGGCAGGAGGACTGCTTCTTTGGGTAAATGTGCTGCCAGATTCTGGCTTCTCACTGGCTCAAGCCGATTGCGCAACGACACAACAAGATAAACGCGTATGTAGAGGGAAGGAGGCAGCTGCACGGGCAGAATCATAGCCCGAAGAAGAGGCTGGACACCGAACAGACCTGATCCATTTAGTCATTTAGTCATTTAGTAGCTGGGCAGAATGGGCGAGGGAAAGAGCAAAAAAAGTACAAATAAAAAAACCTAGGGACGGGGTACGAAGAAAGTTTGACAGCTTGTGGCTCCCCAGAACCGGTGGCCAACAAGTCAGTCATCAATCAATCAAAGCGTGTCTGTCCTGTCTGTCCTGTCTGTTCTGTTCTCTCCCATCAGGTCGCCACCCGACTCAGAACTGCGAGATTTATTTCGCTCTTGCTCCCATCCAGCCCAACTCCAACCACTTCGGAGCCGAGTTTTCTTGCTTTCCTGCTCTCTGGCCATGCCTATGTTATCATGTCTTCCCCTTTTTTTGCAGACTTGCGCTTGCAGTCCAAATGTCTCGCCCGTACCAATTCCTTGCCTTCCTGGGAATCTTATTGGCTGCTTTCAGTCAAAGCTGACTTGTCTTACTGATCGCTCTTCCCTCCCCCTTCGTTTTACGGGTTGATTCAATACCAAGACAAAACTAAACCCTTGCTGATCACCGGGCTATGGGGAGGCAGCAGGTTGCTCATCGTTTTGTCAGTGGACAAAAGAGGCCTGACGCAAAGACGAGATGAGCGAATGCATGTTATAACACGGCCTCTTGCATATGTAGTGTGGTCCAGCCCACCCTGAGCTGCATGTTTCCCTGCCTGTATCAACAAAAGGCAGGGGAGGGAGGGGCCTTGGAGCTGGGCATTTTTTATTTCAGTTTCCTCACTCAGTTGAGGAAGGAAGTCGACAGCATACGGTCTTCAACAATGCAAGTGTCTTGGAGGTCTTATGTCTTATCTAGCATGAAGAGCGCTTGGTTTTCGAGACGGGCTGGAAACCCGGGTTGAGTTGGAAAGAAGGAAAGGAAATGTAATAATTAAAAAAAAAAAAAAAGAATTAAACATTAAAAATCGACAGTTGCCCTCCATTCCTCCATGTCCCACCCCGCTTTTCCCCTCTCCTTCTCCTTCCCATATACTTGTTCCTTTGGTTCTCCTGATCCTTGAGAGTTTGGCACAGGGTACATGGAGAATAAATGGGGCGAGCCTCAGCAAACGAGTTCTGCGCTGCAATTGGTCTGCTGGCCTTCCTGCCCTAAGTTTGCAGGAAGAATGAACTTAACATAGGCAAGGGTGATTTCGGGAAGAAAAATAAAAAAATATCCACTTTCCATTTGCTTTCGCCTCCATGCTCCACTAAAGATTTGGAGAGAAGAAACGTCCAGCCAGGTTGCTGGACAATGGGCGAGTCAAGCCGTAGCCAAGTGGCAATAGCAATACCCTTGTCTGGGTTTTTGTACTTTCCTAAGAATTAGAGAGAAGGCAAAAGAAGGCTCCAACACTGACTTGGCCGTTGGAGAAACCTCTTCTCTACGTTATCGGGGACTTTTTGATACGAAAAAAAAAAAAAAAAACATGTCCAGCTGATCAGGACTGGAGCTGGTAAATTCAACATGATAAGCTTGTTTCAAGGCTTTTGCGTTATTTCTTTTGCAGTGGCCACTGCTGCCTATCGTCAGGCGATGAGGTGTCGTTGATAAAGCCTTTGGCATCTTTCCTATTTAGGTTGCAACACAAGCGGCACAAGATTCAAAAAGGCAGCGCAGGTTTACCTTCCAAACGGAACCCCCAGGCTTGATTAGGAAAAGAAGGGATCACCAACTTTAACTACTAGGGCTAGCAACTTGGAGGGGGTTTGTTTGTGGAAATTACTGGAACGGGAAGCAAAGCCATTTTGTTTGGGACTGAGACGAATGTAGGTTGTGGTATTCTGACTACGTCCATGACTTGTGCGGTTTGCTTTAATAGGGCTGCGTGGAGGGTGACATCTTCCAAGTATTTTTTCCAAGACATGAGCGAGCTGGGGATTTCGAAGGAGAGAAACTCGCGAAGGCGGCACCGAGGCTTATTGATGTGTGGGAGCTTCCGCCAAGGGTGGCGATGGCTCGTCACAAGTGTATGTAGGCAGGCTAGCATCGTTTTTGAACTTCGTATTCTACGTCATATACACATGGGTATTCGTCGAACTAAAACTAATCCTCGCTCTTGGAAGACAGCCACTGACTCATCCTGTAGTCACAGTTTCTCAAACCATCTCCTACTACACCGGAAAGCTTCTCTTTGAGTCGTCTGCTGTGTAACCATCATTGCTGGCCAGAAGATATCAGAGATCTTGGACTGCAGTGCGGCATGAGGCTATCTGCATAAGACATCTATCTATTTGCCAACATGGTAGAGCAGCCTACAATGGTCCTAACCCTGGAGCGGATGTTCGAGCTCAAAAGTGGCGCACTTGGTGTATGCAGGAGGTTCCATAGTCTAGACTCACATAACGATTCTTCGTTGGTCAGACTGTAAATACCGAGCTAGGTGCGACTGCGCTGGATCTAGCAAGCTAGATTGCAAACGTGCATAGGCATACTATGTGTACTGGCTTGTAGCCATCGTAGACAGACCCTGAAGGAGGTCCATGTGGATAGCTTTGATGGGAGGGGGAATGGAAGAAAATGATCGCAGGCTGGTTTATGAAACAACGAAACAACTAGATCTGGATGTGAAAAAATGGTGTTGCCAGAGCTGTTATTGCGGCAACATGCTTACTACGAATTGGATACTCGGACACCAAAAGGCTCGCTCCCAACTGTCCAGAAGCTTGGGCGCAGCCAAAGACATGGATGGAGAGCGGCATATCAGATAGCTGTAGAAGATTACACGCAAGCGGCTCATTGGCTGGGGTATACAGCATGACGATGTCATCGTGTCGTACATATATAGTGTTGGCTTGGTCACTTGGTCGTGTCACCTTGAGTTGCCTCTGAGCTAGATCTAGCCAAGAAAGCAATAAAAGGGATTGTAACTGCTACAATGGTTGAATCCACCAATAGGCAAGATTATAGAGGCTAACAAAAAAAGAGGTCCGGACCACGTGCCTCATATCATAGAGGATGCACGGGACCAGGACGGGGCCGGGTGATATGGCTGCTGCGTAATCTGGGAATCGAACCCAGGGCTAATCGAAATCATTGCTTTGATGGCAACGATTAATGTTACCACTACACCAATTACGCGTCTTTATTTGCTCGATGTCGAATCTCGTTTTAATGGAATCTAAGTAGAATAGTCAGTGTCGGTGGCGGACAACCGACATTCCAGACAAGAGGACAAAACCCGCGTACTCAGCCGAGGTCAACCCCTCGTGCCGACAGCCGTTGGCCTCTTGGACTTCTCAACATATGGACGGGGCCGCAGGCCAAAAACACCAGGTAACCAATCCTGGAACCTCTCGCGGGGAAAAGCCGAGTCGAAGAACCTTTCGGTGCTCATACCGGACCCTTGATGGTCATGAAAGGCTTCTGAACCTCGTGCACACCTGCAAATGCTGACTGCCCGGAAGAGGTGTCGGGGGACGACATCTCCTTGCCCCTTTTCCGTCCAGATCATGCCGTCGTATTGCTATGTAATAAATAGTAGGTAGACGTTAAATAGAACAAACAAACAAACAAACAAAGGTGGCGGCTCTGTGGAGAGGGGTTTGGGGTGCGGAGGTCACGGAGGCTGAGAGAACGGGAGGGGATGAGTTCGGAGGATTGGAGTTTGAAGGGATACCACCGGGAGGATACGGAGATGTTGAGATGGGTCCGATGTGACCCGGTTCCCATCATCAGGGTGGATAGAAAACTGCGGCGGCTAGTCAGGAGGTCTGGAGGACGAGACCAGTGAACTACGGCGGGGCTAGAACATCGTACCTATAGTCGCTGGCCTCCTTTACTAGATAGTTTCTCATGATTGCGGGCGCAGGCCAAAAATACCAGGCCGACCCTGGAACCATCGCGAGCTTGCCTTCGGGCCATGCTGAGCCAAGAACCTTTTGGTGTTTACACCGGGCCCTTCGTCTGGTCATGAAAGATCTTCGAAGCTCACACATTCTCGCAACTGCCGACCACCCAAGGGCGGTCTTGGACAATGAAATAATTCAGGGCTCAACTCGTCTAGGACGCCGTCATATTGACAGCTTTCGCTAGTTAGGGTAGACGTTAGATAGAACAACAAGTGGCGACTCTGTGTAACCCGAGAATCACACCAAATCAACAAGATTTGGTCCATGTCTGCGAGGTGGGAGGAGATAGAAAACAATATATGGCCGCGATTACCGGTTAGGAATGTGTGCAAGACTTCTAGTCACTGTCTTGAGGGAAGTGAGTTAGTAGACCAACTTCCAGGAGCTGACTGAAGGCGATAAGTCTCTGGGCCAGGCAGAGCTGCTGGACGATATTAGCACGGCTCAGAAAGAAGAGTACACTTAAACTAGATATATAAAGAAGAATAGAAGCTTCCATCAGGGAGCCAAGATATCTAGATAGACTATAAGCTCACCAGATCTAATGGGCCATAGTTGCTCAAGTCTTGGCAGTTTTCCTGGCGCACCGCGGCTCTAGGAAATATCATGAGGCTCTAAGCATTATAGCGTAGCAGTTCATTAGTAGCTACCAAGCCGCGGTCGCCTTAAGGAATGCTGCCATTCTTAGAAGCGCAATAACAATAGCGCGATGCAGCCCTTTGAAGGCCACATGTGGCGAATGTTCCGTGGGCGGGCTGGGCGCTCGATGGAAGCCGCCCCGGGCTGTGACAAAAAGCGATGGTTATAGCTGTGCGGATGTTATTACTAGGCCTTGGCTCTCTCTATTTCACATCTCCCTCTCCCCTGTTCCATTCTTCGTCCTTCGTCCATCACTGACTATGGAACGGAGATGCATAGCAGGCTTGTGTGTTTTGCAGAGGTTTAATCCTATCCGGCAATAAATCCGACGTCGTTTGAGAGGCCATTCTATCGAGCGTTATGTGTAGGAGGCCAAACGGAGAGTGACATGAGATTCTATACAAATGCGTAAAGCTAGCTCTGTTCCCATCAAATATTAATCAATCTGCAAGATAAGAAAAAAATTTGCCCGGATTTCTCAAGAGAGGAAAAGTAAACGGATAGACCCCCGGATCAGACTATTTGACAGGGCTTAGACACCTGTCGGCAGGGAATGTGAGAGTATAAAATTGCAACTCCTAGCGGAATAAAGTTACACGATATAGCTTGTTCAGGTAAAGAGACCCAGGCGGTCCGAGCAAGGCGTACGTAAGTAAGTATGTAATTGCGCATTTATCGAGGGCCAAGCTCCGAGAGGCTGTCATGTCAGTACAAGCAACGTCAGGCGCGTGGGAGTTGCAAAAAATAAACCCGTATAAATCCACTGAAGGAACGACAAAAGGGAAGGGGGCCAAAGGAGAGAGTTTTTTTCTTCCCTTCCCCTTCTTCCTTCACTCCTAGGTGGTTGGATCTGAAACACGCTTTGCTCCAGGTGGTGAATGGGGTTCAGACTACGGAAACGGGGATTTTTGTAGCGCATACGTTTATTCTCAGTCTAGAATTCTAACGAGGCCTCTTGGTTGTCGCGGTTAAAGTATATTGACACGCTGCATGGGGGCACGAAAAGGGGATAAGGCAGACGTCTCGGCATGTGAATATCATATCATGGTGTGTATAAGGCGTGCGGCATACATTCTAACAAATAACGCGACTAGGGCTCCAAGGAAAGAAGGCTCTATATGGTGTTTCGTCCGATATCCAGGACAAGGAACAGGCCTAAAAAAGAAGGAGAGGGCAAGGCAAAATATTGTCTTGGCAGCGCCCCCAAAAAGAGGAGCGAACGGAGACGACGGACGCGAAGGCGAGCCTTGGGTAAAGAAGTGACGACGGACTGCAATATACCATAGACACTCTCAAAAAAAAATCGGTCTTCCCCCTATCTCCCCTTTAGCTGTACTTACTGTACTTCCTTCCCGCCGAGGGACCAGAGACACATGGCCGGCTAGCCCTAGGGCCACACACTATAGAAAAACAGGCGCCTTCTTTTTTTGGACTAGTAAACCCTGCAACACACCCTTTTCCTGTTGCGTGATTGGCTCCCTGGTCTGTATCATTCTATGCAGTAAAAAAGCTTTTATAGACTTGTAACAGGTTGCAGGTAGGTGCAAACAAGCGACCAGGAGGAGGGAAAGAGGGAGAGAGGGAAGAGGGATACTGCTTGTTCATAGAAAGGAACTACTATGTTCTATTTGCTGGCCCCTGGTAGCTTTGGCAGTTGCTATATCCTACCCTTGCGTCAGAGACCGGACGAAGTGGAAACCCGGCGCATAACAAAAAAGAAAAACGAATGGTTCGGTTTTGTAGATATAACATCGTCTCAGCCTGTTTTCTAGGCTTGGGGCTCTTGGCTTCTTTCGTTTGCTGTTGCCATGTTCTCTGAGAGAGTTTGGGGTGCTCTGTTGCTACCTATGTAGGCCTACCTTCTCTTCGTTTCTTTCGTGCTTGTTATATTCTTCTTTTCTGGTATATTCTCTTCTTTCCACATCGTCGGCTTGGATCCACGACTTCTTTTTTTCTGCTTGCACTCTCTTACACCAACCGGAGTCCAACTCACACAGACGCTGGCCGTCTTCCCGACCTATACACTACGACGACAGTCTTCGAATCTTACTACGACTTACTTGGTTGACATCCCTTGTAGTAGCTGGGCTAGTGGACTGTGAACTAAAGACAGCTACCTCTTGGAAGGCATCTTCGTGCTTGTTATTCAGCACCGATCCGACAATATCTTCTTGCTGCCACTCACTTTGTTCTTTTCGTCACCCCCCCCCCTCTCTTTCACAATGCCGTCAGGTGTGCTTTTAACGACCATGGCGCTGGACTTTCTTTTCGCTGCTACGGGAGGTCTCATGGTTGGCTTTTCAGTTGTCGTTAAGGGTAACCTGAAAAAAACAGAGACCACAGGCGAGGAGCTTGCAAGACATTTGATGTACCAGCGATGGCCATTTGATGGTAAGTTTGTGTCTTGTCTTGCCGTGTGGGAGTGTTCATGGAGATGGAACAAGGAGAGCTAACCCTTGCTTTACAGCTGCCATCGTCAACGGCGTGCTCATTTTGTTGACCTTCCTGCTCACGATCCCCGGCCTTTTAATACCAACTCGCATCTGGATCAAGTTGGGCGGCTTCTTTGTCATCATTAGCGGCCTATTTACGCTGTGCATCGGCGTGTTTTTATGGGTGATGACCCTAACAACCAAGGCGGATACATTCAAGATTTGGTCTGAACAGCCGGCCGAAGTTCAATCTGCAATGGAGATTTCCGTGAGTCCCTCCCCTCGTCCCTATTCCATCAGCTTGCGCTAACGCAAACCAGTTCAAATGCTGTGGCTACTTCAACTCGACTACCCCCGCCTTCGTCACCAATTCCATGTGCACATCGCCCGCTGCCGCCTCTCTACAAGTGGGCTGTGCCACTGCCGTGACATCGTTCATCAATATGTTCACTGATACCGTCTTCACTGGAGTGTTTGGCATGGTCGGGCTCGATGCGGTGCTGATTGTGGCGTTTGCCTGTCTGCTCAAGGAACGCCGTGAAAATGAGCGCTATCGCCACATTGACCAGAAGGCCGGCTATTCTGGGTTCTAATGCAAAACGTTCGCCAACACAGATTTGATGGGAACCTGAAACGCTGATGGGTTCAAGCTATGTTCCTAGTCCTTTTGAGACAAAGAACCACTACCGCCCCCTCCCCCTTGTCGTGATCATCAGCAAGGGTTTGAACGCCTTGATACAGATCACGTGGCTCTACAGCAAAACCCCGCAGGTTAGGGTTATCTGAGCAGCATGACCTTGGCCAAACTCTTGCGCCCTTTTTATGAACCGCAGGGCAGCAAGATTCTCACGACAATGACTTCTCTTCTCTGTACTTTATTCTGTCAACTTACTCCTTTTTATTATAGCCATAATTGAAAAAAAGTCTTCCAGGCGAAGCAAACGGATAGATTAGATGGCGAGCCTCAAGCAAAAACAAAAAAAAAAAGACAATGTGTGACGCACTGTGAAACACAAAGGTTGGCTATGATAGTAGGTTAAAACATCACATGGCGATCACAAGACTGTCGTAACAGACTGTGAAACGGTGAAAGATGGCCGGTAGAAGAAAAGTGGAAGATCCGAGTGGGAGGACAGGGTAAAACAACACTTGGGGATGACCAAGCAAAAGAGTAAAGCTTCAAAGCAGGATGTATTGAACGATAAGCTACTTGAAGACATGGAAGAAAAAAAAGGCACTACAGGATATATGATACAGTGCGACTGATACTGGATATGGAGTGAAGGAAGCAGAAGACAACAACGTATGTGGATATATATCAAAAAAAACTCAATGCAAAGACAAAAGAAACAATGGCAAACCCGTTAGACTGGCGGATGTGCTCCGCTGTCATAGGTTCCCGGTGGTGATGGTGGTGGCGAAGACGGTGCATCTGGTAGTACTGGCCATGGAGCATTGGATTGCGCTTCTTCATCATGCGGCCGTGTCTTGGAGTGCTCATTCGCCTCGCTCTTGGCTTTGTCCTTGCGTGAGAACCAGCGCATTTTGAACAGCCCACCGACGGCGTCTTGCAGCGGCTTTTGAGTGGGTCCTGAGCCGGCCACACCCGAGGAGCTGATATTGCTGCTCTTGCGCCTGGAGGCATGTGAATGGGAGTGTGAATAGGAATGGTAATTTCCATACTGGGTCCCGGAGCCTGCTATGGACCTACGCTGCCTGCGATTCTTTGCATGGCTGTTAGAAAGTAGGGATGTGCCCTCGTCAGCAATGGAGCTAAGAGAGCGGCGGTTAGGCGCCGAAGCGGTGACGGGCGATGTTGGATGTGAGTGCTGGTCGTGAAGTTCGTCCCAAATCTCAGCATAGGATTCGACGCGGGGAGAAAATGTTTGATATGTAGCTAATTGGGGGGCACCCGGCCCAATGCCAGTCGAGGTGGGCGAGGCAAGGGGGCTTGGTATGAGTGAAGGAGACTCGGACTCAAGAAGCGACTCCTCTTCGGTATCTTCAACAAAGCCGATGGTGTTGGGGGACCGAGGCTGGACGCCTTGGGCTTGTGCGCAGTCGTCAGACAGGCGCCATGAAAGAGCAAGCACTCCGCTAAGGAGAATAGCTGTGCCCAGCGCAATCAGAGAGGCATCAAGCGTAGAGATGCAGTCAGTCTGTTCAAAGTAAATGAGGCCATCAAGGATGGCAATGATGTTGTAGACACAGAAAACGAGCGGGTAAAACACCGATGTGGAAACCAGCTTCAGGCCGCGATGCATGTATGAGAGCTGGATAATGGCCAAGGAAACAAGCGCAATGACGGCCATCCAGCTTTGCCAGTGCACGAACTGGTTATCCCCATCGATGACGGTCTTGATGATCAGTTCTACAGCGCTCTTGGCTACGAGCAGGAGATGCGCCGAGAGAACGCCGGAAATACAGCCATAGGCAAGGCCGCGGGCTAGTCGAAAACGTGGATTATGCTCAAAGTGACGTCTGCGCACGGCCCAGGCTGTGAAGACGTCTGTAGTAATGGCTACAATGATGACGATGACAAGAGTGGTCGTCATCCAGGCAACAAACGGGCGGCGACGCATGAGGTCTAGTAGTTCAGGCAGATCATGGGTCGGGGCGGGAATAGCGCCAAAGACAGCAATGAGCAGCGCACCGAGACACACAAGCACAGTGCCGATTAGGGAAAGACGTGTAAAGGGCTCGGCGAGGATGAGGGTAGCACAAAGGCCGTTGAAAACGAGGCCTGAGGCCTGGAGAGTGGACAGCACGGGCAGCGGGAGGGTGGATATTTGTACGGAGCTTCCAAGTAGGTTTGCTGTGATGAACATGGCCATTCCAATCTGCCAGCGACGGCGCAGGTGGGGAGCTCGACGGGCGAGTGGAGACTTGATATCTTCGAGAATGTGAGACTTTCGCTGGAGGGTGAGGCCGATGCTCTGGATGGAGGTGGAGAGAATACCGACGAAGATTCCGATCTGGAGGGGAGAAGCAAGTTAGAGGATGCGGGGGGCCTGAGAACTGAGGGCAAGAGCGTAGAGGACTTACGACAATGGTGCTGCCAAGGAAGGCATCATCGCCATCGCTGTCCTGTGTCATGGTTGGGCTGGGGGTGATGGAGATGCGCCACGGCTGCGACGAGGGCTGAGATATGAGGGAGACAGAGACGAAGAGAAAGTGAACGTGGATGGCGATTGTTGGGCGGGCACGCTTAGCGCATGACAAAGAGTAGCGGTTTAGAGCGGTAATTCGAATGCGAGGCGAGACAGTTCGATCGATTGTCGAGAAGAACAAGTTCGCAAGGGATTTGCGACTGGGTTGGATCGGTGCGGGCTAGGGCCGAGTGAAGTCAGGTCGGACCGGACGATCAGATAGACGGACGCTTTGGCTGTTGGCGGCGTTGGAATGGCCAAGGGAGACGAAGATGGAATATTGAAGACTTAGTTGATGCTGGGGACGGGGAAGGGGAGGAATGGAGGGAGAGAGAAACTGGGCGTTGGAGAGTCTTGTTTTTTATTTCGTTCTTGGTCTGTAGAGGGTTTTGGTCCAGTGCGTCGTTGATGCTTTTGTTTCAGCATGTGGATGGACAGCAGCAAGTCAGAAGCTCTCATATGGAAGAGATAGCAGATCCGGAGCTCCACGAAAGAAAAGTATGCTGAAGAAAAGCGATATAGTGCAGGAAGAGTTGTAGGCTAGAGAGACGACGGCAAGCTTCCGCGGTCAACGCTGTCGCTCAAGATAAGGCGTGGAAGCTTGGTATAGAAATAACAAAGCAGAGCAGAGCAGAGCAGGGCAAGGCTAAAAGGCAAAGAGAGGCGCAAAACAAAACCGGCCAGAAAATAGCTGACTAGCAGGGCAAAGCAGGGCAAGGCGTGTCATGCGTTGTGGGTTCTCTCTTGGCTCGTATTCAACGCGGCAGTTCAAAGCCTAGACAAAAGATACAAAGAAGCAAGAAAGACAGACAGTCAGAACAAGCCCATCGCTTGTTTCACTAACGAAAGACGAAGACTTTTGGATTCGTTTCGACTGTGAGGTTAGGAAGGGGGACTCTTCTGGATAGCTTTAGGCCTTCTCTGTCTGAAGCAAGGATGGCCTTGTTGTTTCAGTAGCCGCATGTCTGACTGCTTGTGACAGCTGCTGACAGCTGTGCACAAACAGCGTGGTTATGCAGATGCACGTCATCTGCCAGCTGCTAGCAGCTGCGGCAAAGCTGGCAGGGCAGTGCGTGCCTATGCTTGGCCTCCTCCCCGCTGTATTCCCCTGTAAGCCACAATGCCTTCAAGTTCCACCGCTGTAGCCCTTGTACAGTACGCGCCTCTTAGGCCTTGCCCACTGTATAGTACTTCTAGTACAGTGCACAGCTCGCTCTGGCTTCTGCTCGAGTCCCCACAAAAAGCGGGCCTAATGATATCAGCCTTCCTCCCCTGTTAGTCCAAGCTTATCCAAGCCTCCTCGATCAAGAGCCTTGGCCTTTTTGAGCTGTTTAAACCGCACTGCGTCTTCTTTACAAGAGATAAATAAGAACAAGATACACATTCTAATTCATCACTGGAAAACCACCGCCGCCTCGTCCTCTTCTTTCATCCTCCGCCTACCGACAGCCCCCAATTGCAACCAACAGCTTTTCCCCCCCAATAGTCACACCGCCCATCATGTCTGCTATTCACGGCCTCTCCGACGACCAGGTCGGCCAAGAGCTGCGCAAAATGACGGCCTTCATCAAGCAGGAAGCCGAGGAAAAAGCTCGCGAAATCACCATCAAGGCCGACGAGGAATTCAACATCGAGAAGGCCAAGCTTGTGCGCTCCGAGACCGATGCCATCGACAGCGCCTACGAGAAGAAGTACAAGCAGGCCACCATGGCCCAGCAAATCACCCGCTCTACCGTTGCCAATAAGGCCCGCCTGACCGTGCTGTCTGCCCGCGAGACCCTGCTCAATGAAATCTTCGACGAGGCCGAGGCTGCCCTCAAGAAGAGTGTTGTTGAGGATAAGTCTCGCTACGAGGCTGCCCTGACCAAGCTGGTGCTTGAGGGCGCCTATGCCCTCGACGAGCCCGAGATGCTCGTCAGACTGCGCCCTTCCGATAAGAGCATTGCCGATGCGACGCTGAAGAGCGCTGCTGATGAGTTCAAGAAAGCAACTGGCCGTGAGGTGAAGCTGACGGTGGACGCCGAGAACTCGCTGGCTGAAGACAGGTATGTTGTGCTTGTTGTGTCTTTGTTTCTCTGCCCCTCCCTTAATAACATCTCCCTTACCCTTCTAGTGCTGGTGGTGCCATCGTGATCGGCGGCAAAGGCAAGATCACCATTGACAACACTCTTGAGGCCCGTCTATCCATTCTGCGCGAGAATGCTCTGCCTGCGGTGCGCCAGTCGCTGTTTGGCTCCAACCCCAACCGCAAGTTCTACGACTAAATCACAGAAGAGAACGGCCAAGCAGAAACATATACGCTTGCACCCCTCGCACACAATTGCCTGCTCTTCTCTCTTCTTTTCGCTCCCCTCTCCCTTTCGGCGTATTTATCTTCATTTATATTCCCTTTTTCTATAAATCTCAAAGGAGGCTGGCCATGCACGCGCACACCTACGCGCACGCCCGCATGCTTGGGTAACAAAATAACTAGCTTGGAGGCTAAGAGCCTGGTCGCGATAGGTTGATGATGTCTGGTGATAAGTCTGGCCAAAGGCGTTCCATCCTTCTTTTTTTTTTGCTTTTTTTGTTTTTCTTCTTGGTTGTCCGTGCGTGTATACAGAGCGATAGAGACAGGACTGGGAGGATATCATCGAGTAGACCCCAAATTAACTCCCACAACCCGAATTTTGGCTTTGCTGTTGTTGTAGTCATTTCTCTTGTTTCTGTACTTGCGTTGCTTGTTCATCTCGCACAAATTCGGCGTGTTATATGACGTGGTCTATCATTAAAAGTCTATCCTTGGGTATCTCAAATATAGCCTTCCCTGGTCTATGGCTAATATAATTCTCTGCCTGGTCAATTTTTCTGTCTATTCCCCCCTCCCCCCGCGCTCTCCTGTCGAGCTCCTCAATGGACAGGCTGTTTCTCCACGGCTACTCTCAGCGGACCGTCCCGGGCTTTACTGGCCGAAGCAAGAATACGCACGCTTCGCCGTGGTGTTTGCTCCGCATCGCGGACCGGGCTGCTTCCTAGCGCTGTGCTCTGGAACTGGGTTCGCCGAGACGTTGTCGGTGTTTGGGGCACAGCCGATCTTCTTCGCTGGCTCGCCTTTTTGCGCAGTATAGACGACGGTACGTGACCCCGGGCATCGTCTTCTGTGGTAGAAGCCAGGCTTTGCTCACCAAAGACTGAATCTGGCTCCCGTGACTTGACTGAATCGTGTATTGGTGATACGGGGCTGGGTTTGGCCACTGTCTTTGTAAATGCTGTGATGGCTGTCTGTCCCCTTTCCTTTGCCTGGCCACTCTTTACTAGCTTGTTCCACTGCTGTGGCTTTTTGCTAGCATTATCTAGAATCTTGTCGTAAATGCTCACTCGCAAGGCGCCACCGTATCGCACCGTATACTGCAGTCGATTAATTAATATGTTGATGTAGTCCTTGGCATCCGTTGAGTGTATAGAGCCTAATCTAACATCGTTGATGCTGCGCGCCAGGGCTTCAAGCTTGCCAACAACGGCGTCAATATCAGAGTTAAAGTCTTGGAGGAGCCCTTTGCCCCAGGTCTCATCATATTGTAGACTACCTGGAATTGGCGGGATACAGCCATCGTCAATGGCAATATCAAGCAAGGCAATGGTATTACAGAGGCGCAGATAGTCAGTATCCTTATGGATTAGCAGGTTTGGGCTATCAAGAAGCTTGCCCGCTTCTTCTAGACCAAAGAACGTATATGGAATACGCCCTGCAAAGGTCGCATCGTCATATAAAAATGCAATGGCCAATCGACGCCGGAGATCCGCAAGATTCAAGTGCACAATAGGGATAGCACGCAGGATCCCATGACGGATAGAGATACTTTGAAAGTTCTTGATCAGTGTCGTAGCGATAGAGACGGCCTGGAAGTGGGTGGGACATGGCGGGTTAGTATTGAAATATAAATACGACTTTATCACGTGCGACTCACAAACAAGTTTAGTTGTGTCTCATCAAGGTTCTCAAACATCGCCTTAATGGTAGCCATGTACGCCATCCGGACAGCCGTTGACGCCATCAAGTCAGCATCAGCCGCTAACTTTAGCAGTATTGTGGCTGCACAGAGCCGACATTCGGGGGTCATGTGGAGTGCCATCGCCGCTATTGAATGTAAAAGATGCACAAGCCGTCCCCAGTTCAAGCCCTGATAGTATGATTTACTAGATCGTGCCTGGCCCTTCAGCTGCAATGGGCTGTCATCTGCAAAGGCCTCTTCCCTTGCTCCAAGAAGGCGCATGCAGTCACGAAGAGTGTCAGGCGTAAGCTTGGATACGCTACAGGAAGAAAGGGTTAAGCATCTAAAAATCCGAGAAAACTCAATAGCTGACGATGTTAGGCAGGTAGTCTTTAACAGCCATTCAAGGATAGGATATGAAGACATTGCCGGTTTGGCACATATTCCAGTGAAGAGATGGTCGATGTTAAATGCCGTACCTGCCTCATCCCGACCCGCCTCGTTGAAGCCTCGCAACGCATTTTCTACATCACGTGTGGGAAGAGATGGGGACTTGAGGGTAGCTGATGCCTGCTGACATAGGTGAGCATCGAAAAAGTGCCATACATGGAGGTTAGCCGATGAGTTGGCATTATGCACAGCCCTTACAACTTTATCTACATCAGGGGCGTCGTTCTCATTGTCTTGGGCAACGGTTCGAAGGGTCTCCTTTAGGTTTGAATTCCAGTCTCCGTTGCTGCATTCAGGATAATCAAGGCCACCCCCCTCGCCACAAGTTTCGGAGAGTTGTGATTCTTCTCGCATTTTTTGCTGGCGTTCCTTCTTGGCGTAGTTTAGTGCAGACTCTCTAATAAGAGCCCCGGTCGCGATGTCCTGGGCCGCATCAGCAAGCAGGGCCTCTACGGAAAACTCGGCGTTTTTTTGGGTACTCATCTGCGCTCTGGCAAACATAGCCTTGGTCAACTGTCTTTTTGCGCATGGTGCAGTATATGGGGTCTGTTTCGTGGGCACAGATGTCTTGGGCTGTGCTGGGGTCATGGCCGTCGTGCCTTTGTTGAGCAGTTCCGTCAAGGGCATAAAGCCGTCTGAATCACTTGAGCTGTCATCGCCCAAGTCCGAGTCCGAGTCCTGTATCTCGAGATCATGTCGGAACGGCTTGCGGACAGGTGAAGTCTCGGCAGAAGAGGCAAACGGATCCGGGCCTATATCTCGAGCTTCGGCACAGACTGATGTCAAAGACGGGGTTGCTGATGTAGGCTCCTGGGCGGCTTGGCCCAAGGTGGAGGATATTGGCGGGGTCGCAGAGCGCATATGAATATCGGGGTCAGTTGACGACAGGCTTGAGGACATGGCCGTGGCGCATGAGGCGCGCTTCCACAGCTTTGGACGGGAGACTTCCACGCCTGCAAAATCGGGGCAGTCCATGGGTTTTGAGCGCTGAACCTTTGGGCTAAGTATTATAGGGAGTGACACACGCAAAGAAGCAACAGGGGAAGCAGAGAGCGAAGATGCGCTATCGGTACGCCTGAGCGGTTGTCGTGAAGTATTTCGGGATGGTGTTGATATAGACGAGATATTCGTAGAGTCGGGAGTCGCTGCTCTAGCCGTGGGAGGACATGTGGGCGCTGACGTAGATGCAGGCGCTGAGGTTGGAATCGGAGCCTTTGAAGAAGCAGTGGGCCCGAAGTAGCTAGAGATAGTACCTGTGCCCTTTTTCGCAGAAGACGTACTATTAGAGCTACTAAAGCTTACTGGCTTTTTCCTCTGCTTGCTGCCTTGCGCCGTGGCGCTCCTAAGCTTTCCCATGTCGCGATATAGCGACCAAGACAAGCAAGTAGTATCAGGGGAGCAAGAAAGCGATATATTGAGACCGAGGCACGCGGGGCGAAGTCGAGGGGCAGATCGAGTGAATAGTAGCCCGGATTGTGGACAGGCCCGTCTGTCCCTTGTCAAATCCAAGCTGGTACCACAGACGCCGGTGTGCGGTTTGTTTGCGGAAAATAACACAAAAAAATGCTCGGTCCTTATACACAGCAAGCAGATAGTAATCGTTTATTCGAGTTCTGTCGTCTCGATGGCCAGTCCGTCGGTAGGGTGCAACAAGGAAAGTGGAAAAAAGGATTCGGTGAGAATTGACGACCCCACAGCGAGAAAACAGAACAAACAAAGTGAGCGAGTGGGTGAGACAAGTAGGAAAAATGAATTACGAGGCAGATAGTTGTATATAAAAGGGAAAAAAGGCCATGCAGTGAAGACTTATCAGTAAGTCAAAAAAGAAGAAAAAAAATCTTCTTCTTCCACGATATAACTAAGTTCTTGCCTGATCAGAAATTCAGCCTTGCTTGTAGGCAGCCTCGTCGTGCCTTCCAAACTTCTTGAAAAGCACAGTAAACGCGGCCTGTCGCCTAGCTTAACGCGCCGCTTATTATGTTACTGCCAAAAGGGGATATATTGAGTGGGGCGGCTGCTCTATAAGCAGCAAAGCACAGTGTTAGTTCCCCTGAATAGCAGGAAGATACCAAGGAGAAGGAGAGTCTTGGCGACTAAATTGTAGACATGGACTGTTTTGCTCAGCACCAATGTATATGAAGATAATCTTGAAATCACCATAGGTATTGTTGGGGAATTTGGATGTAGTGAGCATGTGACTAAGCAATCACGTGATCGTGGTGTTACACGAAATATATACAACAGGTAGAGGCCATACATACGCAACTTGATTGCATAGCTTCAGTCTCTGACCACCCCCAAAGTTTCCTATCCTTCAAACTCTGGGCCTTGTGATTCCCATTGACAATCTGATTTCGCACGATGGACAGCCGGAATTTCTAGATATCAAGACGACAGGGGTGGCATACGCTGCAGTGCAAACAAACAGGGCCAAACCCCAATACCAACAGGAAAAGAATGCAGCAAGGTGGTGCTAACACGTCTGTTTGTGTACACGTGCACATACAGCCTCTGTACGCACTACTTTCAACCCATTCAAGCTATCTAGGCCAAACTAGCCTCTGCGTCCAGCGACAAACTTGCTATAGCAAAACCTGCCATATTTATCCATAATCTGGACTGCCCTGGGAAGCAACTGCATAGAGATCGAGCTTCCCCTAGCTACAGTCTGTGCGGAAGAGATTGCCAGTTAGGCCCAGGAGCATAACTTCAATCTTGCCCATGTTGAGACTTCCAAAGACAACTGTCTTAGCGGCCCAACAGGGACTACATCGTAGACCTTGTTATAGAAGCATACGCATCGACTTCATAGATTGTACCCCCCCCCCCCCTCCAAAAAAAGCACTATCAACTAGAGGCCCAATCGACAGCAGCCTATCGGCTCGCCTCCTAACATCAATAGGGCATATACAGCGAAGCCCGGTCTCCTAATTGCAAAATTAGCCTAGAGCAATATCCATATCAAAATATTAGTCAACCCCTCCCCCCTTCCGAAGTCAAGACACACGTCTGTTGGCATACACCCTAGCATCGCCCAAGCCTACACTTAATACTGGTTATTCAGGTAGTTTTATCTTGCTTACGTCAACGGCTTGTTGAAGTGCTGAAGAAAAGATTCAAAAGTGGAAGCACCCACCTAGCCCTAAATAGCCGCGACGGCTCTAGCTGCCTCTGCATGGATATCTTTGGCCTCTTTTATGCCTCTATCTCGACAAATCAGTCTACTATTTGGCCTTATGTCAGCTATAAAATGTCTCCATTGGGTTTATTTCTGCAGATATCGGAAAGAGGCCGAGGGTCTCCCGTCTTTCCCCAAGAGATCTCCGCTGGTTCAAGATGGTAATGTTGCCTGCAAAAGCCCTTGATAGGCCTCGCCAGCAGAGGCCACTCAAATAAACCACACCCATACGTTAGCCCTAGCCGCTACAACACTACGCCTAACCTTTTTCTGTCAACCCCATTTCTAGACTTGGCCCGCTCTGTTGCTGACTCCTACTTTAAAGCTCAACGCGATAGGTCTAGCTCACCAAGTATTCTTATCAAATGTGTTACTTATCTCTTTGATCATACGTTTGTTAGCAAGGGGATGACAGATCTTGGCTTGCTATTCATCGACCATTAGCCGTTGGTGTGCAGCTCTGGTAGCTAGGTTCCCCATCTATATAGGGTATCTTAATACCGGTGTATATTAGCTACGTCTTCGTACACCGGACACAACATTTCAAGTTTCTCTTTATTCAAATACTTTTGGTATCGTAAGGAGGCAAGTTGTTGATCCCGATTGATTTTCGCCCGAGTCATGTTATATATTCTTCTCCCAGCTTCACATCTGTAAATCAAGGGGCAGTCATACCAAAATACCAATGCGTAAATTCTTACGATGGTGATATATCTGCAAAACTAATACACTGAGAAACTTGGTTCAAGCGCGCGGTAGAGACGAGGAATGTTTTCACCTGGAAGAGATAATCTTAGCGGGCGCAGATACAAACCAAGAAAGCGTGGATACATTAAGCTAGTCAAGCACCAAGTCTAGCATGGAGAGTTCCCTTTTGTTCTTGTTTCCATCATATTACCGGGGACCTCGTATATCTTCTTTAGCTAAAAAAAAAACGTGAGTCTGTCTTTCCGAAGAGGCTAGTCAGGTGTGGGCTAAACTATGCATTTGGCCTAGCTTGAGAAAGAAGGTCAAACTGTCTTCACAAGGTTCAACTTGGCAGTTTTGGGCGTCTCTTTTAGCAGCAGTAGGAGCAGAGAAGGATCGTCGTGTCACGCCTCGTCACCCAATGAATTAAATGCATATTTACTTGTAGTTTAGCTCTAGGGGTCGCTTTAGCCGTCCAGAATCTTGTCTCTTCAGCAAGACAAGCCAGCCCGAAATGTCACCGAGACCTCGACATGCAACAACACATACTACTCACTAGGCAAGGGCACTGTTGGAATACACGCATTTTAGCGCTGCCGGATACACTCCTAGAGTGTGAGTTAGCCAAAGCAAAACGCGAAAAAGGGAAAAAGGACACAGGAAAAAGGAACAAGCCTATTTATTTTTAGTAGAGATCTTAGCTCACTACAGCTTTTCAGAGCCAAACTGCATCCTTTTTGTACCACCCCCCTCTCTTGTACCTCAGCTATCCCTTTTGCGGTGCCCAATAGGATAATTATCTGGTGCAAGCTGGTTTGTACGACGCTCAATGTGTGTAACGTGGGATAGCCTACAAAGAACTATACATCGTATATATCAAAGACAAGTAGGAAACAGCGACGGCAGATTTGAACATGAACAAAGAGACGTAGAGTTGAGCAAAAGAAAAGGAATCATGAGTTTAATATAACATGAGTAATCAAGACAAGAAAGAAAAGGATGGGTGAAGAGAGAAAGGGAAATACAGAGAATAGACAGGCGCAACTAATCATCTAAGAAAGAGCCAGAAGGGAAACATGACGAGCCAAAGGGGCGCACAAGTACATTTGCAAATGCTCCAAGCCAAAGAAACACACATACACACACACGCACACCCGCATGTTCCTGTGTTACTTCACCCCTTCTCAACCACCACGTCACCAGCTGAGTACTATTTGTTTGTGCTTTTGTTCTTTCGGTTTTCCTTTCTAATTCTCTTGATGCATCTTGACCGGGACAGCCCTCGGGTAAAACAAGACGGACAGAAAAAGGAAGACAAAAAAAGGATCATGGAGAGACAGGCAGTGAAATACAAAGCGAATGAAATATGTCGGACGAAAAAAAAAAACAAGTAGAAAAATAGAAAGAAAGGAAACCTAAATCAAAAAAAGGAAACGCTTCACACAAAAAAAGAAAGTTTCAAGAAAGAGGGAAGAAAACAAAAACAAAAAACACCCCGAGTCACGTCTATGACTGCCCCTTGTTCGACATCTCTCTCATCTCCTTCTGCTCAGCCATCGCCGCTGCCATGCGAACCCGCGCCGATTGCGTGCTCTCAATGCGTGTCAGGCGTGCGGCTGTAGTCATGTCGTTGCTCGCCTCGAACGATGGCCTTACGCGATCCAATGAGGCACGCATACGATCGAACGATGGCCGCGTGCGGTCAATCGACGGCCGGCTGGTGTGGTGCCCACCAGATGCAGAGTTAAAGTTCTGATGGGCAGGCGGAGGACCTCCTCCACCTCCGCTGCCAACCTGGACATTGACAACCTGCTGGTGCAGAGGACTGGGGGTCGGGACCGCATCAGCCTCGGATACAAGACCAAAGTCGAGACTCTGGCGTTGGTGCTGGTGGCCTGTATAATTTGTGCCGTCAGAGCCAGTTTGTGAAGGGTGGGCATGGTGCGTAGTAGTCTTAGTCATGACAGACGGCGGATAAATAGGCCGCTGGTCTTCGTCGACGCTACCATAGGGCACGTGCTTACCCTTGCGTGAGCTATCGCTCGATCCAAACGAATACGTGGGGTCCTGGACGGGAAGACCACCCGCATTCTTCTTAGGATGTTCCAGATAGTCGAAATGGCCCATGCGTGCCTGCTCGCGGATAATGTCGACGTCGTAGGGAAAGTATACCTTCTGGATCGCCTTAGACACAAAGCGCGGAAACAGGCAGATGATGGGCACAATGACAAAAACGGCCCAGAATGAAGGCTGGCCGTAGACTTGCTGGGCAGCCTCAAAGAAGACGCCCGAGGCGGTGAACTGCGTGTAGACGCCGGTCCAGAAAAAGACAAAGAGCGAACTGATAGCCACCACCAGGACAATAATCCAGTCCCAGCGGTAGGTGTTGATGAGGATGTACATGTTTATAGTCAGCACAGCGGGAGCCGCAATGTAGGCTCCTATTCTGGTGCGGTCCTCAATGTTTTGACCACTCTCCGAAGCAAAATGCGTGTACTTGAAGTAAAGGAAGGGGATGAAAAAGACAACAGCAGATTGGTACACACCGTCAACCATATGAATCCAGAACTTTGTCTGTGTCCACTCGAGTCTCTCAATACCGCGGCGATAGAGCTGCGGCACAGCCAGAGACACCTTGTCCGACACATCCTGGTCAAAGACACCCATAAGACCAACAGGCAGCGAAGTGAAGAACAGGTTAAACATGATGATGTAGGAAAACTCGAAAATGTAGGTGATGTCGAAGTCGCAGAATATTTGGTACCAGAAGATAGAGAACGTCCACACCATGTTCTTGTAGAAGAAGTTTGAGATAGACTCAGCCAGACGACGGTACGACCAACGGCCGTGAACCAGAACCAGGCGCTGCAGGAAGCGGAATTGCGCAATGGCATAATCCGACGACATGACAGCCTGGCGACCCTCGACGCCAGCAATACCAACGCCAACGTCAGCCTCCTGGATCATGGCCACGTCGTTGGCGCCGTCTCCAATAGAAAGCGTCATAACATCCAAGCCGTTCTTGACCATCGAGACAACAGCAGCCTTTTGGGCTGGCGACACACGGCAGCACAGCACAGATTTGCACTGCTTACATAGAAGCAGAAACTTTTGCTTGAGCTGTTCGTGGAGGACAAAACGCAGAGTGAATCCGTCAATGATAATGCCGTGGGTAGCTGAGGGCGCCTCGTGGTTGAGCCGAGCCGCATCCAAGTCTTCTTGGCTGCCTGTAAGACCGAACAACTTCAAGTTCTTGGTGAGTTCGGCATCCAAGTTGTTAATCATGGTCTCGTCCGACGTTCTGCCAGTGGGATCTTCATCAACCTTGAGGTTGATCAGCTCCATGTCGTTGTTCAGCAGGTTGCAAGAGAAGCCGATGTTGATGGCCGTTTCAACCTTGTCACCAGTCAGAACCCACAGTTTGATTCCAGCCTCACCAAGAAGGGCAATTGTGTCTGGTACACCATCCTGGAGGCGATCCTCAATGGCTGTGCCACCAAGAAGCGTCAGGTCCTGTTCGATGAGTTCGGCAACAGCTTCCAGCTTTTCCTCACGGTTGTCAATCGATGCAGCAGCTTCGTCATGTTCACGTTTCCAGTTCATATACTCGGACTCGGTTAGCTCGCGCTGGGCGATGCACAAAGTGCGAAGACCCTCACGGGCAAACATTTCCAGGTGCTCGGCGGTGATTTGGCGCAGCTCCTGCTGCTCACCCTTCTTGAGGCGACCGTAAATGACGCTGTCGGCTCCCTTGCAGATAAGTATAATGCGACCATCGGGCATGCGGACAATAGAGCTCATCCGCTTACGCGTAGAGTTAAATTCGATAGTATTTAGAATCGGGTAGTGACGCTCCTCGCCCATCACGTTGAGAATGGTACCTTCTGTGTTGGAACCCAGAACAGTGAAGCCCATATCACGAGCAGTAGCAACGAGCGCAGCCTCATCAGGACTCTGGGCCTTGAAAACCATCTTGGGCGGGTTGCCGGGAACCTTTTCAGCAATGACAGTGTGGCACAAGGCAAGGCAGAGCATGAAGTGCTCGGTAGCGGCCTGTTGCTCAGCAGTAGACTCTCCGGCAAGATCGGCAACAAAGTCGGGCGCAATGAAAGTCAGGTCCTCGTCGTGGAGATACTGGTTGTTGTCAATGCGGCGAAGACCCTCCAGAGCATGAACCTTGGCCTCGGCAATTTCAGCACGCACGCGTTCGCCCTCGGCAACAACATCGATACCAAGACGCTTTTGCATGCCGGCCTGGGCCTCGGTGTAGGCTTCACCATATGGCTGGCCATTTATGGTAGCCTTCTTGAACTCCATTACGTTTTGAGTGAGCGTTCCAGTCTTGTCGGAGAAAATGTACTCGATCTGGCCGACGTCATCAGAAATGTTCCACGACTTGGGGATACACGGCTGATCGATAGGCTCGTAGTACATTTCGATATCGCTGTAAATGAAGATGGCCTGCAGCAAGCGCACAATTTCTAGAGTGATGTACAGCGAGATAGGCACCAAGTTCTGGAACAAGATCAGGGCTGCCCAAAAAGTGATGAAGCCGCTGAGCTCGGGAGTATCACCAATCATTCCAAAGTCAAAAAAGTGAGCCGAAGAGTCGGTTCTTGCCCAGAAAACGCCACTAGCAATGGCACAAATGAGGCACATGAACAGCAGGATCAAGAAATTGCAGGCAACATTGAAGTTGAGCTCACGGGCGATGCGAGGGCGCTTACTGGGCGTAATACCAGCGTTCATCATAATCTTGGTATCGTGGCCGGTGTAAACGACAACTCCCATGACCCATTCAGTGTTTCTGAGCGTGCAGCCACGCAACAGCATATTGTCAATGGTGATGGACTCAGTCATAAGCTCAGGCTCGCCGGTATCGTCGCCAGGGACATCCTGATACCATTTGAGGGCGCCGTTAAACTTGTACAAGTTGGCATGGGGCTCCTCACTCTGAATCCAGAACTGAGCACGCTCGCAGTCACGGGCATGGCGCATGTCGCGGCCGCAGTGCAGCGCCTGGCGGAACTTGAGGTTGGTCTCGCCGTCCAGATTTTTGGTTTCCACATAGCAAGCCCCGTCCTTTTCCGACGTAGACAGGATTATCACATCAGCAGGCAGCTCATCGTTGTTGTAAATACGAACAAAGTCACCGACACGGATGCTCTTCCACGTATCCTTGTGGAAGCGCGCACGGCCGGAAGCCTCCGCGTTGTGATTTACAATATCGGTCTTCATGGTACGGACGATCTGGGCACGCTGGCGAGCACGTTCCTCGGCATCAGCAGTAGGGGCGATGGGGGATGCAACAGGTGTTAGCGGGATTCCACCCTGTGAAGCACGGTGGTGGGAGTCCATAGACTGACGGAAATCAACCGACTTGCGAGCTTCTTCAATGGCAGCCTCCTTAAGAGCCTTGCGCTCTGTGCGAGCCTTCTTGCTCCAGATAGACTTGATGAATCTCCACGCACCAATGCTGATGCGGGAAGTAGCCTTCTTGATACGGCGCCATAGAGAGACATTATCCTCCTCAACATTGACATTCTCCCAGTGTCGTAGGCGATGGACAGGGGCGTTGTTCAGCTCAGAGTCAAGGCTAGTACGACGGGAGTCTTCGACGGCATCCTTGATGGCAGTAACGGCGACAATGAAAATCAGGGGGGCGGCGTTGAGACCGGGGTTTTCACCACCAAAAATGGGGAAAAACTAGACAGGGGGAACAAACAGGGCAGAGAAGTCAGCAAGTGAAGGTGAAGAAGACGGGAAGAGGAGAGAGGGAGAGGGGATAATGAAGGGATAGGAGATGAGGCATAATGTATCCATGAAAAAACAATGCAACACATCAAGACTTACGACAAGGATGACCATGAAAAGGAAGAATATGTTGGCCACATTGTGGAACTGGAAGTACAAATTCTTGGGAATGAAGCTCAGCGGCGTGTACTTTGCCGTCCGGACCTTGTTTCGAGGGAACTGATGCGCAGGATGGCCCTCCTCGTCTTTGAGCTCGTCGGGCAGAGGAAGGTTGAAGTACAGCCTACGACCAGAAGCCACCTCTTCCTCCTCGACCGACTCGTCGTCATCGTGGTCGTGATCATGCTCATCACTTTCAGCAACACTCATGCGCTTCTTCTCGCCAATGAGCGACTTGCGATTAGCCAGCCGCCCGATGATGGAGGCGCGTTTGTTATTGCTGCTCTTGACTGTCATTTTGCGCGTGGCCCAGCGGGCCCGGTGGGTCTCGGAGGGCGACATTAGGTGGCCCTTGGAACGAGGAGCGTTCCGAGACCGGCCTTCGGGGGGGAAACGCGGAGTGGTTGGAGAGGTGGCATTTGGGTCGTCAGTGGTAATGGCCTGGCCAGGAACGGACATTTCCACGGTTGGGGTAATAGAGGGTGTGAAAGAGGCGTGACGCGGGTCTTGGAACTGCAGGCGCGGTGATGCGGGAATGGCGGCATCGGTCGAGGAGCCGTGAGGTTGGGAGGTGTGGCCGGGGTCGTAGTAGTCGACCTGCGTTGTGCGGATGTTGTTTTCGTCTTCGATTTCTATTTGAGGCGGTGGTAGTTGATGCTGTTGGGACTGAGGATAGAGGTCGGGGTATTCTGGCGAGTCTATTGGGTATGGTGGTTGTTGCTGCTGTGAGGGCGGGTGTTGTGATTGGGGTGAATGTTGTTCTTGCGGCCGTTGCTCTTGGCCGTGCCGGCTGTGCGCTTGTGATTGGTACTGGTGGGTTTCGTCGGGATTATTAGATTCGGTGAAGCCGTAATCGTCAAGGCCGCTGGGCTGGGCGTACGCTATGTCTGCATGCCGCTGGGCTGTGGATGGCTGTTGTGAGTTGGGTTGCGGGTGGCGAGCATGAGAAGAGTCCTCGTCAACAGCATCGGCCTGGCCTTGAGACTGGTTAAACGACGACATTGTGGAAAAAAGAAATGCTTAAGCGGGCGATAGCCCGGATAGCCCCGGAATGGAGCGCCAGAACGGGAGGATTGTAGAAGGGAGAGCTGCGAGCAATGAGAGCAGCAAACGTGGAGCAAGTGAACCGGGCGACGAAGAGATTGGGGCGTCGGAGAGGCCTAGTTTGTTGGTTGTATTTGTTGTTGTTATGGCTCAGTATGATGGCTCTAGGGAGAGAAGCGTGGAGGGAGGGCGAAAAGAGAGAGGGAGGACAAGAGAAAGAGGAGCAGAGACAGTGACACTCGCAGAGTCGACGACGGCCAATATGATATCGCTCGTTGGATAGTGATTCTCTTCTAGAGGACGGGCGATTACTTAGCAGACGAGCTAGAACAAGCCAGTCTGACAGCTTTGGAGTGTGTTTGTGTTAACGAGTGACGAAGGCTGTGAGGGAGCGTCGTGAAGATTGACAATGCGAGAAGCAAAAAACACAAACAAAAGAAAGCAAAACGTGTTATAAGATTATTGTTGAGAAGAAAGAAGAAAAACACAAGCAAAACGACGGCGACGAGGGAGACAAGAAAGAAGAAGAAGGGTAAGAAAGAAGAAACACGCGGCACGAAGATTTCGGGTGAATAAAAGAAAAAAAAAGAATAAAAAAAGTAATAAAAGGACAGAAAAATATTGTGACGAATTGGACTCTCGGAGGTTTTCTTTTCGTGTCTCGCAGCCAAAAAAGCAGCACAAAAAAGGCAAAACGAGGCAGCAAAAAAGAAGATAACATAGAGCCCAGTCCAATAACAAACATTAACAGAATATATGGCCCCCCCCCGGGCCTCTAAGCCCAGCTTGGCTGAGGGCTTACTCGCCTTACTTGCAGTGGAGACCCCCTTCCAAGTGCTGACAGGCCCGCTCAGTCTAGGCCCTGTTTCAGTGCATGCCACCCTATAGCTATTTGCAAGTAACGGTGGGGCCGCTATCGCCCAGCTCTATTTAGCACGCTTAGTAGCGCCGCCCTTCTATACCTCAGTGCTATGTGTCTGCCGGTGCCCCATAATGCAACAAGCGATGGCTGTAGAGCTGTGAGGAGTGTGCTAACGTGTTTTCGCAGGAGGTCAATTAGTCCACCCAAAACGACGGGTTTGTCTTCAATCCCGCGAGCGCCGCTGCTCGTCCGACTCAACGCTGTCTCCTCTTCCGTCTACTCAAAACGCCAGCCCCAAAGAGCGTTAATGCATTGCGCCAGCAATTCAAGCTTCATGCAGGCGACGTCTCCTCCATTCTCGCTGTCTCTGCTATCTACGCTCTTGCTCTGCTCCTCGCCCCCGGTCCCCCGTTCAACTGAAAACAATAAAAACGAGGCTCAGTATTTAGAACAACGGCAATCCAGACAGACCCAGAAGCAATAAAGACAGAAAAGTCCAAAAAAAGAGATATCAAACTCATCAGTAAATTCATCTAAATTTATCCATTCTGGGACCCAGACAACAGACAACTGCGCTCTCTTGGCAACTTCTCTCTTTTTTTCTCTTTTTATCTCTTTCCTCTTTCTATCGCTGCCTTCCTTTCTCTTGTTCCCTTTCTTTCCCCCTTTCGTGCCTTTCTTGCTTTTGCCCGCTTGCTCCTCCCCCTTCCTCTTCCTTCCTTCCCCTCCTCCTTCGCTTCCTGCTTCTAAACTCGCAACTTCATGACTTGGGCGCGGCGACTTCAGTCATCAATAAGCAACGTAATCATAGAGATGCCCATCGGCCGTCGGCCATCCACAACGGCCAACGGAATCGTCGGCCCAGCAGAGCAGAAGCAGCCATCGCAGCCATCCATCATCTCCTCCGCATCGTGGATTCCAACATTCACGAGCCTCCTGCCCCTTCCTCTCCCTCACAGTGCCTGTCTACCGCCTGCCTCCCTGCTACTTGCCTTCCTTCTTTTCGTGTTGCTGCACATACCAATAACGTTCCCTAACCTATAATATGTACCCTAACCCTACTGCTTGCACCAAACTTCACCATCGCACCCTTTTTGCCGCTCGATGGCATCAGTGCGAAGACGGAGAAGCATGTCTTCTTCATCCGTTCTACTCCCTCTATTCTGTTTCATTTCTTTGGTGAGCAGGGACGGCAGCTGCGGGCTACGGTCAATAAAATGAGCGCACAAAACAACCCCCTTCCCACTTCTCGCTGCCTGCTGCTCGCCCGCCTCCAAACAATTCTGCTAGTTGCTTCAGTCCTGAGAGGATAGCTTCTGGTGGCTCTGGCATCGCCCCCTCTGCTTGCAGTCGTTGTGACAGCGGGCCCAAGAGCCCGTCCCGTCTTCTCCCCCCCAACCCCTCTCCTGCCTCGCATTCAAACAAGAGTGCGAGCTCTTCCCGGAAGACCCGGGTTTTATCCTGGAGCGCTAGCCGGCCACACAAACAAGGTATTTTCTCTGTCATTCTGTGTCCTGCTACTTAGTAATACGTAAATTACAAATCACAACTAGCCAACACAAGTGCCCCCAAGCTTACACATGCGGCTAAGAAGACAACCTAGCCTGGATAATACCTTGCACCCACCCGACCTACCAACTCAAACAAACAGCAGGCCGGAGAGAAAAAGAAGAAACACTAACCAGGGGACTTCTTTACGCTTCTCTTGATCCCCAGTATCGCCTCTTGTATAGCCTTCACACTATGACAGGAACATATGTAACCCGCCAGATTGCAGAATCAATAAAGCTTTGATAGCCGTTTTGTTATTGCTTGCCATAGCTGAGCTGTCCACGCACTCGCTTCCTCTTTTCCCGCGTCTGTTAATAATGCAATGCAGCAGGTTAGCGCATATGTAATACATAGGCGTATTTGTCAGTTCTCCGCCCATTCCGCTCCTGCGATCCCGAACCACAAAAAAGTCTCCTTGCTTTATTTTACTTTATTTTTCTTTTGCCTCGCTCCAAACCTACGCTTTAATCCGTCTGCCTGGGCGTATGCTAGTTTCTTATATTGGCCCTACATGCTCATTATGCCTGTATTAGCCTTCTCAGTTAGCCACAACTCGGTATCTAGCTTGTAATGAACTGCTGCCTTTTACTCTTCAAGGGGGAACGAGGGTTTGGCAGGCCCAGGCCCCAGGCCCCGTAGCATTCCACGCAGATGCCTCCTTGTGTAGGTAGGGAAGGGCCTAGCACATCCTCTATTGTCTACACATTGTGCAGCTAGCCATGCGTGCCAGACGAAATGCCTATATGATGCGTTGTATGAATGAGTTGTTGAAACAGTATTTTCCCCAACCCTAAGTACAGCATTCCCCGACTCTGACGTCAGGAGCAACAGTACAGTAGCATGCAAATGTACCAGCCTGGGAAACACAACACAACCATGAACGTCACCTACCTACGTACGAATGTGCGTTTTGGAAAAGGGGCTGAAGCTTGACAGCTGCTTCGGCTCAATGCTGAGACTAATGAAGAAAATCTTGGAGGCGACTCTGCGACTGATCTGATATTTGCACTCATTCATGGGTACAGCAACATTATTAGACAAAGACTCTGCGATGGTGAGCCCCCCTTGTATTGACTACAGCCAGAAGCGAGGCCTGCACATTGCAGATATTTGCAGCGCCATATAGCCTCCGCTTCAAATGCTTCACTTTTGTCTTGGATCCTCCTACAAACAAGCTTGCTGTTGTCTCTCAGTACGGCGCGGCCCAAAATCCACCACCAACACGAAACACTTCGCTGCCGTCTGCAGATCACAAAGCTTGAAAGACAGACTATGCTTATTCCTCCGTCCGAGGCAATCCGAGTCAATCCCAACTAAGCACGCTGCGAGCGAGATGACAAAAGCTGCTGCCCGAAGGGGCCCATCCTGCTGGCTGTCTCAATATCGAGGCTGTGCAACTTCCATGCGGAGCGATGCAGAGCGAGACTGCACCACATCGGACGTTAATAACGGCCACAAAAGCAGCCCGAGTAGACTAATACATAACACGGGGGATGCTGGCCAAGCCCTTCACATTGGTTGCCTGTCCATCCCAACTTGCCACAGTCGCCGTCAGCCAGAGGCCAAGAGCTCCCAGGACGCCCAAGGCCCGCCCATACGTACATATCCTTGGCTATTTTGGATAATAGTCTAGAAGCCTTCCAGATGAACGAAACAAGATGTGTGACAAAAAAAAAAAAGAGCCGAATAAAGCTACCGGCCACGATAAATCCACCGGGTCAGAGCCTGTAGGTCTAAGCTTTCTAAAGTCTGGAGAGCCGTGGGAGCTTGGCCGTTTTGGCGGCCATTGTTGGGGCTTATAGAATGTGGTAGCCTAGAGCTGTATTTCTTGGCTTTCCAATCCCCCTGTACTGCGCTATAGTTTCAGCGATTTCTAGTGGCAGGAAGCTGTCAGTTTTAATTTACGACATGGCCCCTGTAACAAATTCAATATAGCTTGCTGAAGCACTACCACTAGACTCGAAAGGACCTTGTTTGTATTTCTGCCTGCTTTCCCCTGCGTCTGAAATATTGCTTTCGTTTCCTTCTCCCCTTCTTACAGTACCCATGCTTCCTCCATTCTCATATTTGTGCTTTGCTTGGCCTCTAATTTCAACAGACGTTCTGTCCCACCTATAATGTTAGCTGCATGATGTAAGTCAGGGGTGACCAAGCCCGTTGTGGGAAATCACAAGTCTCGCTAAGACGTCACAAAAAGTAAGCCTAGAGTGCAGTGCATTCGTGCCTGGAGGAACAAAGTCCCTTCGTGGATTAATCAGTTTGTTTGGAGCCTCCCGAGCCACGGAAAAACTAGACATGCTCTCTCCTCAGCACCAGAGCAGATGCCTAACGGGCAGGGCAGATGGCTAAACTTTTGGCATGTTGGCTGCTTGGCATACTTTTCCACCTCCTTTTCAGGGGAGAGAAGGGAGAGAAGGGGGAAGGGGGAGGTGAGGGGGGGGGGCAGAAGAACAACCACAAAATGCTGTCGCTGCATTAGCGATGACAAGACCCAACTCATCTTAGCCTAGAAATGCACCATCGCCATCAGCCAGACGACATTGCTTCGTGTCCCTTTATCCCGCCTTGATCCCCTGGGCATCCCGTATTTCTGGGGGAGGGAGCGTTGTTGTACGGCTCTACATTGGCGCGTGAGCCTGCACGAAGCACCCTACGAACCCATGATCAAGACACACAATATCGTGGGGACCTTGGTGTGCGGTCTTGTGCTCTAAGAGGCCGCTCGCGTATGGTTACAGCGGCCAAGCCAGCAAGCTCAGCCCTTGTATGAACCTGTACCTGACGCTACAGCCAGATAAAAAAGTAGCACAGGCTACGGTGCATGCTGCCTGAGTTTATTTTTCAAGTCTTCATTTTCCCATGCATAACGCATACATAAATGAGTGCCAATATCATCGACATCACATCATGTCCCCCCAACTTATCGCTATATTGCCGGCCCGCATGCGCATGCACTCCCTTGCAATTATCCCCCTGTTTTCTGCTGACAACTTCTCCTTTTCAACTCACCGTTTGGCTGCCCTGGCTGCTGAGCCAAAACGTGGCGGAGTTACGAATCATGAGAAACGCGGCGGCAAAGGCTTGCGTGTGCTTAGGGTTGGTAACCCACACATAGCGCTATCCACAATGCGGGTTTTATTTAAATTTGTTGCCGAGCGGCTCGGTAGCTTAGATCTCTCCGTAAAGATGCTTGTCCGGAGTCCGCGCTTTTTTAGTTTTCTCTTTTTTTAGAACGAGAGTAAGAAAGAAAGGACAAAGCTCAGCGGACGTGGCATGGGTTTTGGTGTGGTTGGGTGGCTCTCTCGGTTCCAGAAATAGGCCAAGTTTGGAGAGAAATACAACAGAAAAGCCCTCCCCCCCTTCCCAGAGCAGGAGCTTGGCACGTCCAGTTTGATCCAACACCACCAAACTTGCTAGGCAAGTCTTAGATTCGTGGCCTGGAGATCGCCGCTAAGTCATCTCAGGCAACCTGATACCTGAAACGTCTTGAATCTGAACTGAAAAAAAAAGAAGACAAGAAGAAGAACACAATGTAATGGCTGTCACTATAACCTGGTGAGCGTGAACTGCTTAGAAAATCGTTACCTGACCTGTCCATCCCATGTCCCAAGCTTCCAACTTCGTCTGATGTCCTTTTTCTTTTTTTTCTATAATTTTTTCTTCCTGCCTGTTCAATGGCTTCTTACAACGTGGCCGCCTCAGTTTTGCATTGACTAGAGTACTTTCATAAGGCCTGAGTTTGCAGGAGCTCTGATGAAGATAGTCATGTCCATCCCAGCACTCAGAAATGAAGTTTGCAGATCGCTCCACACCATCTGGCAGCAGCCGTCAGCAGCCCCTGACAGTGCGCCACACTTCGCGCCACAGCTAAGTAAGCAGCTTGGCGTCGAAAACACGCGATACTAACTAAACAAGCTTCCTCCTCTTAAGCTAACAAGCACCGTTAGCACGTACTTGCCATTGTAGCTTATAACAACAACACCAGGGCCAATGCCAAGCCAATCTCTGTAGCATTTCAACTCAAGCTAGGTAGCTACGCTCTATTTTCTCCCTTTTGTGCAAGATAGACATAACACCAACTACGAGCTATGGACGCCGTCCCAGGCCCCGTCCTTGCGAACCCGGCGCGGGACTTCATCTTAGCCCTCGGTGAGGCTGTCCGCAATTGGCTTGAAACAAACTTTCCTGGCATCCGGTGAGTCTTCCTATGGCGAGGCTTGCCTTTGTCTTCCACCGCGACGGCATGCCTAGGCTTAATAATAATCATTGGAATGCTGCCATTACTTACACATGTGGCTGCCCTTAGTTTCGAGCTCTTCTCCGCCATCACCGGCACTTTATTCGCTCTAGTATGCATGTACTTGCTTGTATCTGGCGAAGAGGACCCGATTCGCTACCGGGTCCCACCCCCCAAAATGCCGTCACAGGACCGCACAGTAGAGGAAACAACTATTGTGGTATGTAGCCCGCCGCTAACATGATCCATGAACCACACACCTAGCTAATGCACTATCTGGAATAGGCACCCGGAAGCACTGCTATCCAATGCTATGCACCTGCTACCGCACAATTTCTTGGTTTCATCAACCCCTCTACCTCTGCTTCCATTGATCGGGCTATCGAGTCTGCCACTAGTGCTCAAAAAGTCTGGGCTAAGACGACCTTTCGGCAGCGCCGCGCAGTCATGCGCACTCTTTTGCAGCACGTGCTTGACAATCAGGAGCAGATCTGCCGCATTGCCTGTCTTGACAGTGGCAAGACTATGCTGGACGCTCAGCTGGGCGAGATCATGGTGACAGTCGAGAAGCTTTCGTGGACGCTGAAGCATGGCGAGGCTGCTTTGACGTCGTCGAGACGCCCAACAAACCTGCTCCTTATGTATAAGCGCAATGAGGTGCGGTACGAGCCGCTAGGCGTCGTCTCGGCCTTGGTCTCCTGGAACTACCCGTTCCATAACTTCATTGGCCCTGTCATTTCCGCCCTGTTCGCCGGCAACTCCATTGTTGTCAAGGTCTCTGAGCAGACTGCCTGGAGCTCCATGTACTTTACTAACGTCGTCCGTGGCGCGCTTGTCGCTCACGGCCACGATCCCGCTGTTGTACAAACCGTTGCTTGCTGGCCTGCAGCCGCAGGGCACCTGACTTCGCACCCAGGCATCGCTCACCTGACTTTCATCGGCTCCAAGCCCGTGTGTCACCAAGTCGCAGCAGCAGCAGCCAAGTCATTGACGCCCCTCGTTGCTGAGCTTGGTGGTAAGGACCCCTTCATCGTCACAGCCTCCGCAAAGCGTGACCTTGACCGCATCGTCGAGATTGCCCTGCGAGGCACATTTCAGAGTGCTGGCCAGAACTGCATTGGCATTGAGCGCATCATTGTCGTGCCAGAGCTCATGGAAGCCTTTGTATCCAAGGTTACGCCTCGTGTTCAGGCCCTGCGTCTTGGCCCAGAGGCTGATATTGGCGCTATGATATCGGACGCATCGTTTACACGCTTGGAGAGCCTTGTGGCTGATGCTGTTCTTAAGGGTGCTACGTTGGTGACTGGTGGAAAACGACATGTCCACCCCGATTACCCCAAGGGTCACTACTTCCAGCCCACCCTCCTCGTCAATGTTACCCCGGACATGAAGATTGCAAATGAGGAATGCTTTGGTCCCATAATGACTGTCATGTCTACTCATGATTCCTCGGCTGAGTCCATTCTAGCCATTGCCAATGCCCCAGCCTTTGGTCTCGGTGCTTCTGTCTTTGGAAAAGAATCTGATCCTGTGGTCCAGGCTGTAGTTGATGGCGTGCGGTCGGGAAATGTTGCTGTCAACGACTTTGCCACGTTTTATGCCGTGCAGCTTCCCTTTGGTGGTGTTGGTGGCTCCGGGTACGGGCGGTTCGCTGGCGAGGAGGGACTGCGTGGTCTTTGCAACGCCAAGAGCGTGTGCGTTGACCGCATGGCTTGGATGGGCGTTCGGACTAGTATTCCGCCCAAGGTGCAGTATCCCGTCGCTAATCAAGACAAGAGTTGGGCTTTTGTGAAGGGGATTGTTGAGATGGGATACAGCTTGACTGTAGGCCGGATGATGGGTGGTTTGGCTACTATTATTAAGAACATGTGAACATGCAGAATAGTTTAAAAAATATAGGGCATGTTATTTATCTTCGTCTTATGTAATACTCTGGTCGTGGTGCCTTGTCTAACTAATCCTACCAAGTATCATCGCTGGTATTGTTAGAATCGAACTCCAGCATCGGCGGATCCTGGAACTCGGGATTCCATAAGTTTTCCTTGGTCAGGCCGTCAGGTAAATAGCTCATTAGAAAGTCTGGCACTTCTTGGTCTGTTTCCAAAAGTAGACGGGCTAGTTTGGGGGCAATATCAGTATCACGATCAGTGAACAGCGACGAGGCCACGCCGCGATGACCAATGCGTCCAGTACGTCCTGGAGGTGGTGTTAGCATGGGTCCTGGTATTCTATATTCCTTGGGGGGGTTTATTCTTTGGGTCTGGGAAGAAAGAGCTTGAGACTTGCCAATGCGATGAACGTATTCCTCAATGCCCCCCTCAGTACCACGGGGGAGATCATAATTGATGACGTGCATGACGTTCTTCACATCTAGACCACGGCCAGTTAGTGCAGTCGCAATCAAGACTGGCAAGCGGCCGCTGCGGAAACACCGAATCGCATGCTCTCGCTCCACCTGTGTGCGGTTCGCATGAATCGTAACGCACGGGACACCCAGTGAGAACAAGATGCCGTCTAACTTGTTAGCTTCAGCCTTTGAGTTGACAAATATGATGGTTCGCACGGCGGGCATGCTCCGTAGAAGGTCAATCAGGGCCTGATTCTTTTTGTGGCGCTCAGCTTCTATGACGACTTGGCGAATATTCTGCACAGTGCTGCCTGTTCGGCCAACGCGAAAACGAATATGATCCATGGAAAGATGCTTGAGAGCAATATCCTCGATTTGAGGGGGAAAAGTAGCTGAAAACATCAGATAGCTCACGTTGCCAGCATCCTGTTCTGTTGGCTATTGTTAGAGTTGGTCTTGGTTTTGAGAAATAATACAACACTTACCTCCACATAGCATGACCTGACGTAGCTGGTCCTCCCAGCTTTCAAGCAGCATATCATCAGCTTCGTCAATGACCATGTACCTAACCCGAGAAAATTTTAGTACACCACGCCGGTGCATGAAGTCAACCACACGGCCGGGAGTTCCGATGAGAAGTTCACAGCCACGGCCGAGGGAGTTGAGTTGTGACAGAACAGGAGCTCCGCCATATACAGCAGCGGGGCGTATCCTAGTGCGGTAGCAGAATTTGCGAGCTTCATTGAAGATTTGAACGACCAACTCGCGGGTAGGAGCAAGGATAACAACTAGAGGCTCGGCTGCGACGTTCGTAGGGTCGTTGATAGCAGGTCGTGGGGCGGCCCAGCGACTGACTTTTCCCATCAACTTGTTGATGATGGGAATCAGAAAAGCAGCGGTCTTTCCGGAGCCTAGAGCCAAGTCAGGTAAAGTACATACATTAATGTGCTGTATTCGAGCTAGGAAAGTATATAACTTACCAGTCTGAGCAATGCCCATGACGTCCCTATTAAGATGAACAGCAGGTAGAACAAACTTTTGAATGGGAGTAGGTATGGTGTAACCCATCATCTTGATGTTTTCAAGCATAGCAGGGTGAAGTCCTGCATCCTCGAACTTTTCAATTGGTCTAATTGGGTTCTCACAGTCTTGGGAGACCTTGATATTGTTCAACCTACAAGAGCATACTCTTAGCTGCATGATCTCCTCCCGCAAAGATTAGTTCTCGAAAGAGACCTACCAGTCAAAGTCATCACCCTGGGGGGCAACACGCTCCTCTGGGGCACCAAACAACTCTATCTCAATCTCTGGAAAAGCGGGTGCCAAGTCACCCACCTCTCCATCCCATTCGTAGACAGTTCCAGCATGACCCCATGTGCAGTCTTCATCATTCTGGGGTTCTTCTGTCTCCCAAGAGCTTCGTAGCTCCGGGTCATCTTTTATGTCAAGGCTCTAGAATACATAATTGGAGAGTGAGCAAAAGCCTAGCAAGTTTTCAAGGTTCGCGGGTATATCTTTTAGGACTTACACTCAAATCAGGAGTCTCAGACCATCCCTTTTCCACGTTAGGATCATTAACTTCCATATTAGCGAGTTTAGAGATGGGATGTGATGGGGAATAAAGAAAAGGAAATGGACACTGGATAGTGGTCACAAATGCTCAATCTAGCCGTGAAATAAGGAGAGAAAAGAAGAAAGAGATTTTTCAAGAAAAAGGAGGGCGAGGGAAAAATGAAAAAGAAGATGGGAGGTTTGAGGGTGGGGGTGTTCTTAATTAGCAATTGCCTACTTCACATGAGAGTGTACGTATTCACTTTCCTGCAACTAAGAGGCAACCTTCCTAATCTGGCTTTTCTATCTTAAGTCAACTGGGGGTAACCAAAGTTTGTGTTTGTGTAACGAATATGGTCTCAATTTCACTGGCTCGCCACCACTCTATCAACTACGCCATCCGCACATGATACTTAGTGCTTGACCTTTTAGCCACGCTCAGATTCCAAAGCAACGCTGATATTCACAATTTCCCATTAACGCCTACCACAAACTGTCAAGATCTAAGCCCTCGCTACCGCCAGACATGTCAAAGCCCTTCATGCCATCCTCAATGGCCTTGTCCAGTTCTACAGCTGCCCTCCCCGGAGCACCGCCTTCCTTTAATGCCATGGAATTCCCAGCCCCTATTAGCCCAAAAAACTTTCTCTTGTAAACCCGCTGCCTTGCCTCCCGATCGGTATACATTTCACCATCTTCATCTGTACGTTTGCCAAACATGTTGAGGTAGGCAAATGGTTCTGGATCGCGGGGCACACTGTATAGTGTATCCCAGTAGCAGCTCTTTTCCTTATCTTTTTGGGACTTCTGGCCTAAGCCAACTTGCACAAACCTAGCCAGTTCTAGAATTTGCTTAGAGTATGACAGGTTATCTTTGGCTCTCATGGAAGATCGGCCTTGGGTCCAGCCACTATTGCCCGCTGTTGACCAACCCATGATGGCACAGAAGCTGTTGAGCGTTTTGACCCAGCCTCCGGGGCAGCATACTACTTCGTCGGCGGCGACTTCAAGTAACCACGCTAAGATCTCGAGTGCGTCGTTGCTTACCTTGGCCGAGACGTGCGTCATGCCAGCACGAACAAACATGATGGTCTTCTCTGCGTGATTGCGCACATCAGATGCCGGAAGACAGCGCAATAGCTTGATCAACTGGGTGCGCACGCCACTTGAAAGATCGCAAATGAGCGGAAGAATCTTGATTAATAGGGCGTAGGTGCCGATAGGGTTGTTCGGCGGCGTAGCAGATAATTGTGTAGTGAGATAAGACAGGCACTCTTTTCGCTGTTTGTCAGATTTGGATGTTGTCGCTAAAGACAGTTGGTGCTTAAACTGTTTTGCTGCGTCTGGGGCGGCTTCGGATATGGACTGGTGGCTCATTACAATAGCTAGGCGAAGTAGGACATGTTAGTGGTTTGGGCTTGGAGCGCACTTATGACACAGTCTTAGCACTTACATTTGGACTTGAAGCCAGTGTTGGTGAAGTTAGCGGCCTTGGCTTTCTCCTTGCCAACCTTCAGCTTGGTTTTCTGCAAGATAGTTAGTAATCGAGTTAGATGCATCATGGGCACCAGAGAACCAACAAGCCCACCTGAAAGTCCTTCGCCTTTTCTCTCTTTTTCTTTGCGCTAGAGCCCATTTTTGCGGTAGTTCGATGACGACTTAGATTTACGAGTTGAACTCAATTAGTATAGAGCAGCAAAACTCAAGTATGACGCAGACCTGCGCTTTATTGTAATCTGGACTGTCGCAAGCGCCGCCATAGGTTGGAGTCGTTGAGCTTTGCAGAAAAAATAGGCGGTCTGAAGGGGCAGAATTCGGACCGCCACACTTTGCAAGGGTTGCGCCACAACCTTAGCCTGGCCTTCTTGCGTCACTGGGACTTTGATGGCACTGAAGACAAGCCAATCCCACCTTGGTTAGACTTGGTACTGGCTTGTTTCTATATAACTTAGGCCTTTTTAACAACTAGCCAGCTATGGCGGAACCGATGCAGGTACGGAAATCACAGCCTATACCACACCCGCTAGATTGATCGCAAGCCCAAGGCTAACTTTATTTACGATGCAGCAATCTTCTAGTAACGGCCATGACACTCTCGATGAGGCCCTGGCACGCCTTTCTAAGAAGCCTGGCGTCAAGGCCACCATTGCGCTAGATCGCGTGAGTGGGGCTATCTTGAAAACCAGCGGCAACACCGCCTCGCTGCGTCCGGCCTCGTTGCGTAGCCGGCCGCCCACCGATGGCTCTGAGGCATTACCGACAACACCGACGACAGAATCCGCAGCTAACGGCTCGTTTTCGATCCCGAGTGCACATGATATGGAGATGCGAGGCGTTGAGCACTATTCTGCGTTAGTATGGGCGTTTGTGAACACGGCAGGTGCCTTGGTGAATGACCTAGAAGCTGAGGTGAGTTGGGGTTCGTATTATTGCATGTGAATATGGTACCTTCTTGAGTTCTTGATATTGACTGGAAATGACTACGATATAGGATGAACTGAAGCTACTTCGATTGCGCACGAAAAAACAAGAGCTGGTCATTGTCCTACATCCGAAGTACCTCTTAATTCTTGTTCATGATACCCCCTCGGCCTAAGGTTTCCTCACTATTGCTCGGTTAGATGGCTACAGCTTTTTTTCTCGTTAAAAACTCTATATCGCTACCTGGCCAGCAGACATCTACTACAATATTGATCAATGCGATGGAAATTATGAATATTTGCTATCATTCCAGCCACCATGGAATTGTCATACTGATAGGTATGTATAAACCCTAAATATCCAACCAATAAGGGTTGCATTGGATCAGTTGAATGCCCAAGTAGAGGTAGAGATGAACGGCCATGAAGTTTTCAACTCAGGCATCTGAACTCGTGCCTAGATTTTTTTCGTTTTTCTATTATCCTGCTACATCGAGAGTTGACTAAGAATGCCCAGGCAAAGAAGAAAAGAATGAAACATGAAGGGGAAAGAGGAGCCTACACAAGGAGGTTATTGGGCTTGTCTTTGTTGTCTTGGAGGAGCTTGGACCTTAACAACTGCCGCTATGATCATGTTAGAGACGGGCAGAGAAGGCAGAATATAATGTGAGTTGCATAAGCGGCGGGCTTATGCAATTTCAATGGAACATATGACGCAGAAAAGTCTTCATGGACTTGAGACGAGTAGATCGATTTGCCAAAGGCAGATCATGTGGCGAGGTGCAGGCGATAACCGAAAGATTATGATAATATGAAGTGTCACAGCGAGACAACGCGTATTTGGTGCAACTTGGCCGACCTCAACGAGCTTCCAATTTATTCCAAGTATGATGACCTCCAAATGAAAGTGAGATTAACCCATCTTATTCATATCACGACAAACCACACGACGGCTCGAGCTTCACTCGTGTTTTCCAGTGGCCTAGCCACAAGCATCGTAATGGAAAGGGGAATGGGCTTTATTTTACATGCACGTGCCGACGAAGCCCCCGAAAGGCTGTTTCACGGCGGATTGGGGTTGGCTCTATACTTTTATGCTTTTGTGATTGCGATCAGCGCCGAGCCGTTTCCTGTTTCTATCTATCGCGCCTTGTCGGGCACAGAGGGGGAGACTGGCTGACTAACTGGCTGATTCGAAGGGCCAACACAATACGATACAATGGTCCCCAGCGAAGAGGCAAAACTCTAGGTCGGTGCACTTGTTAGAGTATGTATGATCTCAGCTCATGTGTTGCCTTTTTGCTTTCTGTCATAGTAAATGACCTTATCTGCTTGAGCATTTTAATGCAAACTGAGCATGTGCTACTAGCCTAGGGGATAGACATCTTCTAATTCTTGAAACAATCGACGTCGTGTGGATGGACCAGAGGAAACAGCTCCTAGGGGCGTTTCAGTGGCTAGTACAGCCACTTGACTTTAGTACATCATTATACGCAAAAGAGGAAAGAGAGAAGATGAAAAGAAGCTACCCTGCTAGTCAATGTGGTTAGGGTTTGTTTTGTCTTGCACAAGAATTGCGAGATAACTAGCTAGGCATCAGTGTTGGAAGCTGGTTACATTGATCTTGGACAAAGGAGCACTGGCAAAATAAGTTTTTTCTTTTTCGAGGGTAGCCAAATCCCCAAATCTACACGTGTACATCCATAAAAGCCTTTTAGCCCTAGCTTGCGCATCTGTTCTCTAGACTGTTTTTCTTCATGGTGCGTTGTGTTACGTTTTGACGTTGTTAGCTTGTCGGCTTTTATTTCGCTTTATGCCTTCTGGAAAACTCCGTCGGCACATTCTGGACCCTAGCCTAGCCTGGCTTGGTTCTCTTCTCTGGGCCCTTCCTCCTTGCATAATTTCGGCCAAGATTTGCTGCAAATCAGACAAGCCGGCGAACGTTTCCTATCCTCTCAACTACATACACCCGCTCGGCTCGAGATTCGCCTCCTGGTATATTTCGAAAGCCCCTGCTTGCTGCGGCGAGCGATGCGGTGCCGTCATCTGTAATTTGTACTTGTATTATAGTTGAGGGCTTATGCATTGGCAGCTAGGTTTATGCAGAGCTTGGTCTCTCTTTGATGAGTAGTTCAGGTCGCCCATAAATGGACGGACAAACCGCTCATTGCATGTATTTATACGCACACATACATACAGCGCTATATGCGCGCGCCCGGGTGCGTAGCGTTTGGACCAATGGTCAAGCTAGGGTGCGTTGTAGGATTACGGCTGCATAGGTCGGTTTATGAGCCGACGTAGCCTTCGAACGGACGAATGACACTCTATAGAGTCATTATGCGATTTTCGCAATCTTAATGTGCCGAATTTAGCACCCACTGTGTGCAGAAATACGCTGTTATTAGGCAATGCAACTCGCTCATTTCTGCAATCTTGGTCGTAGTGCTTGATGTTTGCCCTCAGTGCACAAATGCTCGCTTCCTTCGAATTAGAAGCTTCCAAAGCTTGCCACTTAACTCGACCCTGCATTAGCTCAATGCTAGTTGTTCCTCCATAAATAGATTTATAACTTGAGCTGACTTCAGTAGATGCGAGCAGTTCTACATGCATTTGCGAGCAGACCTCTATAAGCCTATCCGTGGTTTCTTTTTGGTGTCGGCGAGGAGTCACACCTGCGTAATCCCCACGGCAGAGCCTACTAATTCCCATCGACGAAAACCGTTGCTGGCTCCAAGTTTCAAGTTTATCCCACGCCCGAGTCTTACTCCAGTTGTAGATCCTTCGGGTGCTGATCATTTCATCGTGATTTGCGCGCGCAAAGGGCGAAAAGATCCTGTGTGTTTTCTATCTGCACCTGATCGTAGAAGTAGTTTGATCCTCTCTATAAATTGTCACAGGATTACAAAACACAAACCTGTCATCTTCCTCCGGCTTGGTGCTGTTTGGAAGAAACAGGTGTCTGGGCTCTTCAAATTACTACGTGCCTGTTGATAGGGTTTGCAGCCCTAAGGCCTGAGGTAGCGTTTATAAAAAAGAATACCGACAACACACAGACATCAAGGGACGAAAGAACCAAAATCAAGGTCTGGCTGTTGCAACTCTTGGCTATCAGGCTTGTAGGTAGGCAACAAACATGTCGTACCCAAACTTAGGGTTCTGAATTCTAATTGATCCTATTCCATACATCTCAGCATAGAACACATTTCTTCGCGTGTATAGCCTCGTCTTCTGGTCCAAGCAGAGCTCGGTCTTCTCATTTCACCAGAACTTGTCCCCCTCTTCCTTCCCTGGGCCGTACCCACTTCTGGGCTGATAACAAAATTCTCTCGACTTGTACATTTCAGTATTCTCTGGAGGAGGAGGAGGAGGAAGAGGGGGCTGGATGCCTGTTTATATTCGTTTGCATTCTGTTCCTGCCTTTCCCACATTCTGTGGTCTAATATAGCTTCCGGATGTAATGCGTTTGGAGTTTCAAGTTTCTTCCAAGTTTCTCCTCCGTGTTCCTGTTTTCGCCCCTCCATACAAGCTTTTCCTAGGGCTTTTGTCTATTTCCTCGTTCTTTTTCCCTTTTGGTCGAATTTTCCTTTTCTAATTTGTCTTCCTAGCAAACAACCAGCAGCTTACAGGTCAGCAAAGCTGGCTGGGGTGCTCTGAGCACAGCAGCATATCTATGCACATTGACTTCGCTTAGTGCGACCACGGATCACCTTGGGATAGCTTCTCTCTTTCTTCCTTGCCATCTGCACGCACGTTCGATCTGGGTTTAAGTTTTCCTTTGGATTTTACCCTGAACCTTGCCTACTTGGCTTATCTTGTGTCTCACTTGGCTTATAATATTCTGAGTGCCGCCGTCCCTGGATATCTGGTTGATGACCTCTCGTCCATGAATCCTACCTTTCGCCTGCTTGGGTTCTGTTCGAGATTCGCTTATTCGTTTTCTTTCTCTTGCTAGCCGTCTCGTATTATATCCTTGTGTTGCTTTTTTCTCTTTCTTTTTCCCTCTTTCCCCGAGTATACTTCAGAGGTACCATCTCGCCCTTCGACCTTTTTTTCCTCAGAACAGGCTGTGCCTTTTCTTCTTTGCTTCGTCGCTACACCACAGCCGTTCGTTATATTCATCCTACTCGTGCGCCCCAATCGAATATCTTGCTACTATGGGATTCACACGAATGCCGCTTGACCAGTACCGGAAAAACTCCGATGTCGAAGACTGGATCAACAATAATACTGCACCAGCTCGCCATGAGCTAAACTCTGAGCAGCACTATCGGCAAAGGCCAAGGCAAATGGAAAGTTGGGGAGCTCCGGGGACCCCAAGCCCTCAAATCCGTCAGATGATGTCTGGAAGCGCCAATTCTAGCAGTGTCGGCCCCATGAACTACGTTAGCCCTTCAAGCTTCAGAGCCATCGCCCCGCCGCCCATAACAACTACAAACTTGATTTCTTCTCCTGCCTTGCAACAACAGGACGAACCCATGTCAAGTGCCTCGCCTTGGGGGGCCTTCACCTTTAATCATCGACGACAGTATGCAGGATCTGACGAAAACCTCCGTGGCACTGCCAACTACTACAACAATGTTTCGACACCCTCAATAACCAGTCCTCTTTCTCAAATACGAACTAATGAGGAGAGAAGCCCGTTTTCAGAGATAAGAGAAAACGACTACACCACTGAAATGAGCTACAGTCAGGAGGGCGGCTCGGCAAAAGGAAAAAGTGGCAGCAAGCGAACTGGCTCTTTCTCTGCAACTCGGGGCCGTGAAATATTGTCTAGCATGTTTAGTAGCAAGCCTTCAGTATCATCGTTGTCATCAGCAGCATCACGGGATAGGCGGAGCCAGTCAAGGCACCGTGACCAGGCGGAAGACCAAGTTGATACCAATAATACAAAGACTGATATTGAAATCAACACCGCTGTGCCGAGCCCTAGGAATCCAGAGCACCGGAACACGATACCTACCATGTCTCAGCCCCAAAAGTCCCACAGTGCGCCTCGTCCTGAGGCTATTAGTACCGCAGCACCTTCGCGGTCATCAATGCCACACGGAATGCCAAGCTCCATCCTAACATCAAGGCACTCTGCTTCGTCAATGGCAGCGACGTTGGGCTCTCGCTCCAACATTACCTCTGCACCTGCCGCTATTCACCCACAGACAATACGAAGCTCTAGAACACCGATATCCCGGTGCCACACACCAACAGAATACATGAGCAATCCGGGAATGTCGCGCAAGACGTCTTTCCCAACCATGGTGCCCCACATGTCGTCAAGGCCCATGCCTAGTCCTATTTCGATGCCGCCCATGGCTATCTCCGGATTTCAACACCCCAATGCACCAATAATGTCACCTATGGCAGTTTCTACGCCGTTGACGCCTGGAATGCCTTCACCTATGGCTGCACGTCCAGATACGGCGACTTCGCAAGGGCCAACTATGTGGCTGGCATCACCCGACGCCCAGACACCTGGCGGAATTGGTCTGGTACCACTGAACCCGACATCAATGACGATGTGTACTGGGTCAGGAGTCCGCGACTACTTTTCACGCACTGAGAGCACGGTGATTCCTCTGCAGACAGCATATACGCAAATGGTGAGTTAAGATACTGTTCCGTTTACCCTAGCTTCCCAAAAAAAATTCCCCTCGAGTTTATTCGTAACCTGCATGGAGTTGAAATCGAGATTTAGGCCAAGTCCACTTTAGCTTGGCACCAAGCGGTGTCTTGTAAACAACACGATTGTTTCGTTAGTTCGATCTTTTAAGATCTGGAGTGTATGCTAGGTAGGCTAGGGCCGCGCTTAAAAAGCTGCACAAGAAACGGTCTAGCCAATCCTTGGCGGCCTTGTGCATTCTTTTCCGATTCCGTCTGAGCTTATGAGTTTACTTACATGTGTGTGTGTGAATGGAATTCACAGCCCAAGTTTTGCAATGTACCCCAACCAAGCCCAAACAGGTGCAAACAAGTGTAAAACCAAGCCTTCCCTCCTCTCTCCCCCTTCCCCCCTTCCTCCATCATCTCCTCAATCAGCGATGCAAAAGGAAATTCAAGAAACCCTGGAACTCGCTTCTTTGTCTAACCCTCCCTGTATGCTGTGCGCGTTGGGGCATTTGGAGGCGGTCGGTTTCTGGCTTCCCCTCATGCAATAAACCACCAACGGGCAGCAACTACCTTGTTTGTTTTTTTTACTCCTGCCTTCCTTTCCGGCTTTGTGCCTGACAATAATCATGTGATCTTTTTTTTTCCTCCTGTGACTGTCATGGCCTTATTTCCCCACGTCTTCTTTTTTTCTCTCCTCTCTAGTGCCCATTCATCCCTTGCCTTTTTGTTTCTTATTCCCAATTCCAACCCTTTCCTATCTTTTCTTGCTTCTCCCACATAGCTCTATATTGCCTAGCGTTTGGGCTTGACTTCTAGTTTTCTTTGTTCATCCATTACCCTTGTAACTGTGCGTAACTGTGCGAGCCAACGCTAACCTAACTAACCTGTTCGGTTTCGTCATCAAGACTCCTTCTCCAGGCTCGTATTACGATTCTCCAGCTTCAGAACCACCATCTTCACCCTTTCCTGGTGCTTCATCTAAAAGAAAACCCCTTTTCGATTTTAATAAGCCTTTGCCGACTCCTCCGCGCTCCAATAGCATTCGGAGCCAAGACGCCCGGCGGCTTAACAACCAACGAATCATGACGACTCTTGGCGAGGATGACGTCGAGAAGCTCTTTTCAGGTGCTCCGCAATTCTTTGCACGCAGTGAAGGCCACAATACCGGAGCCCCACACCCATCTGCGGCTTATCCATGGGACGAAGAGCTTGCTATCCGTGATATGAGCGATCATATGCGCATTGGTGACCCTGCCTGGAGCTGCATGACAGCATGGCCGCATATTCCTGTGCGTATTCGCTCCGAGCCTTCTAATGGGGGCCTAGGCATAGACTACAGGCTTGAGCGGACACTCAGCAATGGCTCAGGAAACCGAGAAAGTGGCAGTGATTTTGCCAGCTTGGGCTCGCCTATCGACGACTACTCGCATCCTCTTTCTCGTACTTCGACATCTTCCTCTTCCATCAACCCGCTCTCGCCAGTGGTTTCCCATGCCGCACCCCCCGAAAAGAAGCGCGGCCACTATTTCCCTCGATGTCGGGAGAAGCCAAGCATGCTGAACATGCAAGGTCTTGAAAAGGGCACCATGGGCTACCAGAGCGCTCTAGAGTTTGGTGTTGCTGATGCTCTGAGCCAGGATCAGTCTGGCTTTGATATCCATCGTCTGCCCCGAGGCCCCGAAGTTCTTAATGCTCGTAAGCGACTTCTTGCCGCTCGCGATGGCCTACGCGCCCTCGATGAGCACGTGATTCTCAATCAGCTCTCCGTTGATTGCCAGCGCTACCGTGATCCTAAGTTTTGGGGCAGCAAACGCGGGCCATCTCCCACAGACAGCAAGCTTCCTAACAACAAAGTACTATACAACGAGCTTTACACCACCATCTTGAATCCTCCACTAAAATACGCTGATACGGCAGATAAGGGATCGCTCGCACCGCAAATCCGGTCTCTAGTGCAGACACTTGCCCTACCAAATATATGGATTGATTTCTCGCGCGTAGAGTGGCGTCTACAGATTGGCCAGATTCTCTGGGGCCTGCATCGTGAAGATGCGGTTGACGAGGCCTCTGGATCAGATCCGGAAAGCACTTTCAATGCGCAACAGCCTATTCACGCCGAGGAAAGGACCTGGCTACTTGCGCAAATTCTCCTAGCATGCGAGCTACTCATCCGTCTAGATAGCATCACTGAAGACGAGGAACTAGGTCTGGAAAACATTCCAATTAACTCCGTGCGCCGTTTTGAGAAGGAAGCTACGACGCCAGTCAAGTGGTCGCTCATGCTAGCGCGATCTTTCATGGAGAACGTCGACATTTCCATTGAGGAGCCTGCTGTTAATAGCCCAGCTACACCCAACAGCAATCACCACCATGAAGCTGAGCTGCATCTGACTGTCACTGATGGCACATCGACAAATGAGCGCAGCCTGGGTGGTTGGCTAGCAGGTCTCACTAAAAAAATGTCACTGCATCACCGTCATGACAGCCACTGTAAGGGGCCAGTGTATTCAATCAAGGGCCGCTTCGCAGATCGCCAGGTCTACGGACTGTTGCACTTTGCTAAAATCTTGCGCTGGCCTGGCATGGACGAGTACGAGAGGCGTATTATGGAAAACTGCTTTGCTGCTGACGACAACATTCCTGGTATCAGTTCTCACAGGAGCTCAACAGCCTCCGATGCTGTCACGGCTGTGTCTAAGCAACCAGTTGTTTCTGTTTCCCAGCCATCAACGGTCAAAAAGACTAACATACCATCCCGCCGGCGTCATGTATCGGCCACTTTGCATGAGGCTGGTTGGCTGTCCAAGATTTACATGTCGGGAATTATTCTCCCTGGTGAGAGTCTGGGCTACATTATCATGGCTACTCTTCTTGAAAACGATCCGAAGGCCTTAAGACAGATTGGCAACCGTGCTAATTTGTCCGGTGGCTTTGTGTGGAAAAATAAAAGTTTCTGGAATACTGCCAATGTTGTAGGCCGTGTTCTCGCGGCAGGAAAAGGCTCGGCACAATGCTTGAGCTGGATTTCTAGTGATGTTGTGCCAGTGGGCCACACAGCTGGCTGGATTGATGTGGTCAGTCACGAAGTTAAGGGTGAGTCAAAGCTGAAACATAAACATGCGAATTCAATGCATATGCATGCAAATGCAACGCCTAGATGCATTATGACGACATTGCGGGGAACGACGTGGTGTGTCTGTAGCTAACTGAGCCATATGATAGACGATCTTGACAAGACCGGCAAAAAGGCCCGCTTGTGGCAGAAGCACGACATCGAGAAGGCGTCCAATGTTATTGGCAATGCCGACGAGAAGTCGGTGCTCCCTGGTGATTTTATTATCCCCTACGAGGATGTTTACATGCTGCCACCTGACCATGTCAACACAACACTCCATTCTATTGAGGCGCCTCAAATCAAGCCCCATTTCAACGGAGACAACTTTCAAGATAGCCACTTAGCTCCAGACCATGTGCAGCTCTCATCCGGAGTCACAACCTCCTCGCCATCACCGTCTGAATCGAAGCAGGGCATTACAAGCATGCCTGCTTGTATGCGCTTTGCTGTCAACCTTGGCAATGACGTGCAAAGAGAGGTCAAGGTGACTCTAGAATATGATATTAACTTTGTTACGGCCCACCCTTGCGCGCCATCCCAGCATGTACGCTTTGTACGGTCGTCAACAAACACATCGATTCAGCAGATCGATGTTTCGGGCTTTGGCATCCCAGGCAAAGTGACGACACCAGCAGTGGTTGCTGGTCATCCACTACACCGTTCGTTCACTTACACCATCATGCATATTTCCGATCTTCTACGTCGGCCACGTGACAACAATTTAGACGACCTGTTGCTTGCCGCAAGCACGTCCCAAAACCGCAAGCCATCTCAAATGCCTCCAAGCAGCCAGGACGGAACAGCACCACGGGTCCTCATCATCGACTGCATCACAAACCAAAATCGTAACCAGCTTCTGTTCTCCTCATCGGCATCTCAAAACTCAGCAGACTTCGCCCCTTCATCGCCCACGTCGCCGGTTATGAGTCGCAAGGGTGAGTTGCCAATGATGCATGCAGAGTCACGTGGACGTCAGTTTGGCAGCGACCTTGAGGTTTTGGCACGGGCGATTTGTGCGCAGAAGGGATGGAATGCCCTCGTGAGCCGCAAACGCAGAGGTTGCCTTTCGTGTGCTATTCGAGAGGCTGAGGCTTTGGCGTGGAAGGTAGTTATTCGAGTAGATTAGGATACGAAACGAAAGTCTGAAGAGGAGAAAGGCAAGTTGTCCAGGGATATGGGGATATGGAATAAAAGCCCAGGAATGCTATTTGGGACTTAGAATAATGTGTAGTATTGATGAATGTCGGTGTACGGCGTTTGAACAACGGGCGAAGCGCCGTATTGCGTGTGCGTGTGCGTGTTTTATTTTCTGTTTTATTTTTTCCTGTTTTCTGTTTCCTGTTTTACGTCAATTTAAGACTTCTGCACTCAACTTTATAATGTCCCTATATTCTTATATACATCAATAATCTGCATGATACATTTCGACGTCAACTTACTCCCAGTCTAGGGATGCCTTCAAGTCTCCTTTCACGATCCTTTCCGGTGAAGCAATGAGAAGAATGAGAAGGGAGAGAAGGCCCCAAAGCATGCATAGCATAGCCATCTTCGGCCGAGGATAAAGCTGGGTACGATTGCGGTGATCTGGCTAGTATATTGAAAGTGGATCAGCCACTTAGAGATTCAAGATGGCCTTTACCGGAATGAAAGGGCTATAATAACAAGCCAACTCATCTTATGCACTGCCAGCAGCCAACGAACTCGGCCTTAGTGGGATTTAGTGCTTGGGGAACAAGGGTAACTATGAGCCAAAGGACTCAAGCAGTAAGCCAGCAGGTTAGCCAAGCTCTACCCAAATGTCGTCATTGGATCGTAAAGGTAGAGCTTCAGATAGAACAAATATAGCATGAGGAACCTAGCTTGAGATGCTGCTTGATAGAATTTCCTGCAATAGGCTTGCTGTTGTGGAGCCCGGAGCCCTGCCTGGTGCCTGTACCAATACCTGCCACTAGCCGCATTAGCACGACTCATTTAGCGGCACGCTAAGCTCTTACAAAGTATCTATACTACTAACAGCAGCGACTTGCCCATATATGGATTTCCCCTGCAGCTGCCTTGAGATAAAAAGGCCAGTGCCTTGCCATTAACTTGGCTCTTGCTCTGCACATGTCCTGCTATGGGTTCTAGCCCTCTTTAAACAGTGTGTTTTTACATACCTCATTTTGGTCTCTGTAGCTTAAGAAAAATACCGAAAGTTGGAAGACAAATAATAGAAAGAACTCGCTTCAACCTTGTCGTCACTGCCTAACCTGTATGTTTTCCCAATCACTCATCTGCCAGAACAGCTTCCACTTTAGGCTGATCAAACAAATCTTCAAGCAAGATCAAGCGCAGATTCAATAACCACCCTTCCCTGTTCCGGCTTCAGTTACTGCCTAGTTAATTTTTTTCTCACGCTTCCAAGATAGAGCAAGAGCTTTGTCTAAATAGGTTATTTCCAATTTCTCTTGCTCTTTCCTACTTTGCTTCTCAACATGATTTTTCCTTGTTGTTTTTCTTTCCCACTTTATTTCCATTATTTCTTTTTTCCTTCTCCTCTTCTTCTTCGTTTCAAACTATCTCCAGTTCTCCATCAAGGCTTCATTTTTCTTTCATTATCCCGCTGTATTTCCCCCCCTCCTCCCCCCCAATATTCTCCCATCATTTGCTTCAGCATTGCAACTAGCAGCTGCACATTTCTCATATATATGTATTTTTTTTTCTTTAATGCTTGCGCATCCTTTTTTCTGCGCCCTTGCTGTTTGCCTTGCCATCCTACAAAATCAATACTATCCCAAGTATCATCAAATCTTAGCACGATTCCATCGTCGTTCTTCCAGTCTATATCATCGTCATTACATATAAGTACAGCCTTTCAACTTGACTAGGGTTTGTATCTTTCTATCTTTATCCCTCTCACTCATCTCGCTAGGTAGGGAGTTTGCTTTCTGGCATTTGTTGCTTGATATTTGCACCCTTGCCTTCTTGCTCATCCTTTTTCTTCTTTTTTTTGTCTTCACTTTTCTCTTTTATTCTCATTCCTTTTTTCTATCAAACAGCCCTGCATTCCTTTCTCCAGTTATATCGCTTTTTTTCTTTTTCTTTTTTCTCTGTTGTCTCCTGGCTCTAGCCGTCCAATCATTTCTTCTTCAGCTCTGTGCTGTTCAAGGAAGTCCTAGTAAGCAGAAGCCTTACCGATGCTGTGTGCATGCCACAGCCCCCCAAGACTCGACTTTGCATTGAGCTCCTGAGACTGACATGATTTCTAGTAGCCCGCTATTTGTCAAATAGGATATTCACAAATTCGTGGCCACCCACCCCCTCATAGGCTATGACCCTTGCCCTGGGATCAATTCTTGCCCATATATCAAACAATGTTGAGCCGTACCAAGTCCAGGACCCTCCGGGCCGCTCCCCCTCGTCAACCTCAAAACCAGCAGAGGCCCCAGTCCTCCGACCATCAAATTACCGCCAATGCCAACGTTGCTGCCGTCAACGCATTTAATAGCCATCAGAAGAACGCTGCAACTTCGCCCATAAGCCTCTCAGCAGCTGCTGCCACTGCTGCCTTGCGCGCTAACCCGACTCCCAAAACGAACGTTGCCCAAGTCCAGACTAAGCGAAACCTGCGTCGTCGTAGCTCTTCTCTGTCATCCACCTCCAGTACAAAACGCGCGTTTGGTCGCTTATCTCCTCCTTCTATCATCGCAAATCAGGGTAGTCCGGCTTCCGCCCGTCGTTCGCCATCTGTTTCCTCAATGACCGAACGAACCTTTCGGGCACAGTCACCCGCAATGCTGCAGCGGGAAACCCCTACCCCCAATGGGTCAGGGCCTCTCCATTCCGCTTCATCTCGCAATATGACTCGACCACTGTCAACTTCCAATGGTCGTGACTACCAAAGATCATCTAGCGCAAGTGACCGCAACGTTGGAAGTCATAAACGTTCTTCTAGCGAGAACGCACCCAGAGGCTTCGCCTCTTCACAAAATAATGATTCTCGACTAGCTACTGCTGTTAAGACTAGCCAACCTGTGCGCCCACGAGCCCAATCCTTCAATGCAAGACCAACTAGCCCGAACTTGTCCATCAACTTCTCATACCCTCGGCCAACTAAGAGCACTAGCTCGGATGCAATCACCGAAGAGCCCGAAGAGACAATGGTCTATGACGCGAACTCCCGCAGACTTGTACCCAAATCACAGCTAGATGCGCTTAATCGAGACCTGCAGATGGCAGGGGCCCTCGCTTCTGGCCAAGTAGCAAAAAGTACTATCAAGCGTTCTTCTACCAATGGAGCCAACAGCTCGCTTAGTCAATCTGGCAAAACTTCTCACTCTTTAAAAAATGCTTCATCAGGTAGTCGGAGCGGCCCAAGCACACGGGCTCGTCCAAAATCCAGCTCATCTCTCCCAAATACTCCTGCAGACTTGATCGTAACTCCTTCTGGCCCTATATCTTCAGCTCATCGTGGTGCTGTGACAGCGCAGAATCAAAGTTTGTCGCATAAGTTGCCAGCAAAAAAGGAAGCGATGCAACCAACACAGCCTAACAGCCTGCATAATCCTTCTCGACAAACGGCACCAAGTACTGTGCCTCGCCAATCTTCACACAGTGGACTACAATCTCAATTGATGGATTCAGCTTCACACGTTTCACAGTCTTCGTTGCATTTTAATGTTGTCAAGTCGTCAACTGTGCGTCCTGTTAGCACCGGCTCTGCTGTGGCCTTGGGCGCAGTTTCTAGCTCACGGGGGCTCAAAGCCTCTTCTATTCACTCGTCTACTCTAGAAGAAAAGTCTGTCGTTATTGACGCTTGGCATGCCGATTCTGTTCGCTTTATGCACACCGCTCCATCTCATACGACTCCCTTGCCTCCAAGACCTGCTTCTTCGCATTTCCCCACTACCTCTCAATCGACAGCCACAATATCTTCCGAGCAGCTGCCTGTTTTTTCTTCCTCGTCCTCGGACAGCCAAAACTCTGAAATGCCAGCCCGCCATCTTCCCCCGTCACGATCTCTATCGCCACGCAAATCTGCACTAAAGGCTTCTCGCCCACAATCTGCATCCAACGTTATGTCTAGCAAGCCTAGATCTATGTCTGAGGATGTTAATTTTGAAAGTGCTGGCAAGAAGGTTAGCTTCGATCAAGCCACTGTGATGCACCCCGACGATTTTTTTTATGCTAGTGACGGCGGCGGTGCACCACAGAAAAAAGGGCTTCGATGGCTAAGCAGCCTCGGGAGGTCCCGGAGAAAGGAAAAAACAACGACTACTGGGTCCGAGTTCGATATACAAAATGAGAATACCGGCTCTACTAGCCACTCTAACCCTACTGATTCTACCCCAGCCTTGCAAGAATTGACTGCTGAAGATTCCCATGACTTGACGAGCATGGGCCCTCTTCCTCCGCTTCCTTCTTTCAAGAGCATCCGGGGAAAACAGTCTGATGTCTTTGCTCGGGATAGCAGCCGTCTTTCTGGTCCCCAGTCAACATTGCTACCTGATACCACACCCTACGAACCCCGTCAGCTTCCGACTATCCGGAGCGGGACTGAACTCAACAAAGACTATATGGAGGCTGATTCACATTATGGACTTGATCAGATTTTGTCTGACGAAAACACAAACGTTATCAAGGGTCAAGACAATACGTCTCGCTTCTGTGAACCCCTTCCTCCCATCGTTACTTCAGTTGACGGAACGGGATATGGTGGTACTCCTAGTCCTATTAGTGACGACAGTGAAGATGCATTTGGCTCTGTATCGGGCTTAGGCTCTGTTGATGATTACCATCATCCGGTGTCACCTATTGATGAGGAGGTGCCTCCTGTTGCACCCGATCCTCCATGTTCCCAAGCTACTACCCCGCAGTCTAGCCAATATTTCGCCCAATCGACTTCAGACTTTCTTCATTCCCCCCAAGATGTGGTGGATGCTTATGATCAAAGTATCTCTGGTAGTGATAGAGATGTGTTTCCTGGGGATTTCCCTCATGCGCTGGATGGATCTGGCAGCCAAGCTGATGTAGACGATATGTCTTATGTCAAACCTCGACAGCAGCTAGCGGCTGCATCTAGTCGGCTGGTTAGATTCGCTGAAGATCTTCCTACACGCCCTGCCGAGGAGCAATCAAACTCCGATTCGGACTCAGAAGGTTCTAGTGTTTATACTGATGCCTATGAAGATTTTGACGGCGACGGTTTTCAGTCCTTGAATGCCGTAATAACGACAAACCTCATCACACAAAGCTCACCTACGGAACTGCCATCTTCCACTACTAGCGTACAGGGCTCTAAGCTGTCTACCGTCTCCGAAACCCTCTTGGAGGGGACTGGAAGTACCTTGGATATAGAGCAGTCCACTCCCACTCTCTCATCTGTGGCCTCCCCCAACTCTAGTGACGAGACTCCTTCTCAGTCTCCTATGTCCAAAAGCACGGTCTCTCCCCAAACCTCCATCATACACAAGTCCGCTGTATCGTGCAATATCATGGCGCAAGACAACAATGAGATGGATTGGGAGAAAGCAAAGGCTTATTGGAAGAGCCTTAGCCCGGAGAAGCGCCGTCAATTAGAATTTGAGGCCCAGGATAACCACGCCAGTACCACTCAACAAACATCCTCACAAGCACCCATGTCTCCACAAAGTCTCTTTAGTTTCCAAGGGTCAACAAACGACGAGCTTGGTCATGTTTACGAAGCCAATGCACAAGCTCAGATAGTTTCTACGATTAGTGCTCAAGCACATATTGTTTCTACTCTTGGTGCTCAGACTCAACGGACTTCCCAAGCTGTGCCTGATGGAGATGTTTTGGCTCTAAAAACCAATGAGCCCACGGCTCAAGCCGATAGCCCGGGGCAGGAGGCCGTTCGAAAAGAGCGCAAAATCAAGAAATCCCTTCGTGGTCATGATTCGGAGAATGACAATGACTCGGTTGTTAGCTCAGTAAGACGATCTAATCTTCAGAAGAAACTGCGTCCCTTCAGCTACTCCGCTTCTTCTACTCAACCCACGCTGGCTGCTTCTCGTGATACCCCGCGGCATGCATCTCTTGACATCCCTCCTGTGATTAGCCAGGATTCTAGCTCCTCAGGGCATACTCTTCAGCGTCAAGATTCCGAATCTAGCTTCCGCCGTAGCAAAAGCAAAGCTGATGGTGTTTTTGGTTCCTTCCGCAATAGCACAATGCGTGACTCCCCTATGGCGAGCACTGAGCGTATTGAGCCTGCGAAGCATGGAAAGTTCAGACTCAGATCATTTTCTCCGGCCGGTTTCCGTCGTGGCTCATCTCCACCTGCTATAGGGCCATCTGCTTCGGAAAGCACCTTCCGCAAGAGTATGCGTGATCCTATTTCTAGCGGCAGAAAGAGTATTTTCGCCAAGACCATCAAGGCCCCAGGCTCAAGAGGAAGCGCTAGGCTAAGCAGTCGATTTGATCAATCAAGTGACGAGGAAAGTGGTTTTGGTGTTTCCGCTTTCCAGAGTCGGTATGCGGACTCTAGTGACGACGAAACTCCTTCTCGGCCTGTGACTGAAGATCTAACAGCTTCACATTCTGAGTCTTTCCCACCCATTAACCAGAGCTTGCTTGAGCTAGCTCGCAAGTCTTTGGCTGCGTCTAATCAAATCCAAACCAACAACCCGAACGATTCATTGCACACGCTGACTGCTGTGCCCGGCAACGAATCTGCAAGCAAATTTCAAAGCAGTATGACTGATAGCGATCTCAAGGCTGCAATTGCCCCCAAGTCGAAAAAGTCGCGTGATGGAAAGGGGATCATGGGGGCTTTGCGCCGTCGCAAGGATACATCCAAGAAGATCCAACGTGCCCCTCCTTCAGAAAGCGCAGCGCGCCGTGATACTCCCCTTGAGCGTAGTGCTAGTGAGATCTCCGCTTTGCGCACGGATCGTACTGCCCCAAAGGGCACGTATGCCACTGAATTAGGCGAAGACATCGAGACAACCCCTTCTTCGGCAACATTTCCCTCTTCTGGCCTACAGCGTGCTGACAAGACCGCAGCTCCATGGCCTCTTGCACAAGACACCGAGGAACTTCATGAACTAGAGCGCGTCTCATCGATGCACTCTGTCTCGAAAGCCGCTCTAGGTACCAGTAGCGTCAACCGTGCTTGTGCCAGCGACCTTGGTGGGTACAAAGGCTTGGGTGTCTCAGTTTTAGCAACAAAGTCGAGCTCGAATACGGCACTTCCGTCATTTACACCGGCGTCAATCATGGGCTGTCGTCAGCCAGAAGCTGGTATGGGCATAAGCCACGAGAGCCACCGTGCAGAGGAAAGCCTTCCCGGGGCTGGACCAGCAGGTAAACGAAAGTTTGGAAAGCTGCGCAAAATTTTGCGCATCGCAGACTAATTTGAGCAGGATATTGAATCAATTCCTGACTCTCGTCCTCCTTCTTTTTTTACAAGAGAGAGGACTGCAAAGCATGCTGTTTTGGCCAAGTTTCATGTAAAGGTTTCGCCTCCATTTGTACTTGGCTGTTCCTATTTCCTATGTTGTATTTTTTTTGTTCTTACGATTCACACACCCATTATTCCCCTGTTTATTTCTTGGTTTTTCTTAGTCTTATATCATTAGTCAAGCGTTTGCATCATTATATTTTACTTGGGGGGGTCCCTTCAAGCACACGGTCGGAACATTAGAAAGAGGGAAAATACTGCCATGAACATGGCGTACTTGGTCCTTTGTGTATCGTTTTTTGGCCTAGTGTTATTTTACAGCAATTTGTATAGAATAAAGCAGATTCGAGTTGCGCCTGCTTGGCTTGTCATCACCTTACATCCTGCCTCCTTGCGTTGCTTCAACCATGGTATATATCCTGACGCTGATTTCATTGACATGGCATGCGAATGCTTAGCAGAACTTGGTTAGGCCTAGACATAGGCTACTCTAGAAGAAATATCGCAGTTACTACATGTGGTTATGCCGCTTGGAGACGTGGCTTCGAGCCAAAACAACAAATCATTCGAGGGAATGGGGAAGGTACATGGGACGATCCTTCTTCTAGGTAGTTGCTACTTGGAGGAGTAAGCTGACGCTGTGTGGTGTTTTTTAACAGACTTTAGGCTATGACCACAAGGGGGTAGCGTAAGTACATGTGTATAAGTAGAGGGGAACTACTCGTTACATAGCTCTCTTGTTTGTTGATGTTTGGTTTTGCGACCAGCACGGTTTACTCCAAATTTATTAGGAAACTAACTGCTGCTTAGTAGTTGCGTACTACTGGTCGTGCTTTCTTTTCGTGGCCTCATTATTGCTTACCCTCAGGGCTATACAAGTCTTGCTGTACTGTTTCTTTTATTTCCTTCATACCTTATTCCTTGCCTCGCGACCATCCTCTTTCGCTTCTCTCAAAATGGTCTCTATTAGTGAAGCCCCTCCAACACTATCAAGCTTCACGCTAGCCAATCGTGCCGTTATTGTGACTGGAGGTGCAAGCGGCCTAGGTGCTGTGATGGCTCGTGCTATTGTAGCTTCAGGTAGCTCTCTCGCCATTGCAGATCTCAACGTCACTGCGGCCGAAACTGTTGCCGGCTCTATCCGGGCCGATTTTCCTGCAGCTAAAATATCAATACACAATGTCGATGTATCTAGCAAAGAATCCGTCAGCAAGTGCGTGGCCGATGTGGTTGCACATCACGGCAAGGTCGACGGACTGGTCACTAGTGCGGGCTTTGTAGAGAATTTTCCAGCTGAGGAGTATCCTGTCGATCGAATGCGCAAGCTGTGGGATGTCAACGTCGATGGCACGTATCTATTTGCCACTGAGGTTGCCCGCTGGATGATCGGGGCGGGTGTCAAGGGCAGCATGGTGTTTATTGGGAGCATGTCAGGGGCCATTGTTAATGTGCCACAGCCGCAGACGCAAGTGTTGTTGATTTTGTTGCATAAAACCCTACCCTCTTTTTATTTGATGTGTGTGAATGAGCTAACATAAAAGTTCTGGGCTAGACCATACAACGTTTCCAAAGCGGCCGTACGTCACATGGCAGCATCCCTAGCAGTAGAATGGTCATCCAAAGGCATCCGTGTGAACTGCATTTCACCTGGATATATGCGCACGGCTCTCACGGAAAGGATTGTCCAAAAAAGCCCAGAGCTGGCGAAACCATGGGTTGAAATGACCCCCATGAAGCGGATGGGAGACCCGGCCGACTTAGAAGGCCCTGTGACCTTTCTGTTGTCGGATGCGGCACGGTATATCACGGGCTCGGACTTGCGTGTTGATGGCGGGTACACTTTGCTGTGAGGTCAGGCAAGGGCTGGCTGGCATGAGCATTGTCTGTGGCTGGTCTCGTGGTGAAGAGGAAGGAGGATGTGTTGTTAAGGGGGGAATGTTGGTATTTCCGGAAGCTTTGGATTGCTCTTGTGCGACCTCGACATATGTCTTTTCAATTTTACTTGGATATGATCTTGCACGGGATCCTACCGTAGCTAGGAAGAAGGGAGCAGCGGATATGTATGTATGTATGTGTACGTATGTATGTACGTATATGTTTGCACACAGGTCTGTACACATGTATACATACACTTACATGCATGTTTGTATGCGCGTTTGTATGCCAGCAAACGCTAACTCATAGCACTACTATTTGTTTACACAAGCGAAACTGCCCTATCTCTCCGCGCAGCTCGGCACCCTCCTACTCCCCCTATTCGTATCGTGATAGCGACATGGGAGACCAAGAAGAGGGCGGTAGAAGGGCGATGAAGAACACGAGGAGGGAACAGAAACTTACGAATTTTGCTCTCAGGACTTTTACGTTACGGTTACACAGATGGAAGACCAAGCTTGGCGGCGCATATGCCATCTATCCGTCCACTCATCCACTTTACGACGGGCATGAAGGGGGGAGGGGTGAATAAGAACAAACGTCGCATGGATGATTACGTGATCAATGCAAATGGAGGGAAAAAAGGTGAGTTTGAGCTTTGGTTGCTGGCTGGGCTGGGGCTGAAAGTTTGATGGTCTGCCACCGGGGTAAACCCTGCTGTTTTTCTTTTGCAAGTGGAAGTGAGCCGGCCAGGCCTGTTCCCCTATTTCGTGGGCCTCATTTTGGATGATTAGTTTGAGTACCTTTTTTGCAGTGCGCTTTCTTTGTTGAAGTCAAAGCCAAGAAGGAAGTAAAACCCGAGCGCTTGGGAGGAGGGTAGGGGGGGGAGATGTTATGTTATAGGTGAAGTAAGGCCGTGACATTCAGAATAAGCCAAGGACAGCAGGACAAATAAATAAATAAATAAAAAACAACAACAACAACAAGACAGCTAGGGCTCGGCCATGGCGAAGGCTGGGCGAGCCAGATAAAGGGAAGGCCAGTCAGTAGTTGGTTGGAGAAGGTGTCGGTTGGTCAGCTATGATGAGTCAGGGGAGGAGAGCAAGCCAAGCGAGGACAAGAAAAGCCATCAAGAAAAAAGAAATGGTTCAGTGAAAAAAAAAAGAAGGAGGAAGAATGGGGAAGTACTAGCAACAAGATGTGCGCGGAAGGAAGACAGACGGCCTGACCGCGATCGACTCTGGGGAGAGGGGCTTTGGCTCATGGGACCTGGACCAGGTTTCTTTTTTCCACGTTCTTTTTTATATTGGTCCCTTTTTCGTCTGTAGCACAAGCACGAACACAAGCACAAGTTTGTGGCTCAGGGTTTTTGGACAACAAGGCTGCATTTACCACGTATTGGCTCTATTGGACCGTATGCTTGGTATGTAGGAGGCCTTTCTTAGTAGTATAGCCGCCGGATAGTATAGGCATTAGTAGATAAGGCAGGGGGCTCTATAGAGAGGAGAGTCGCCAGGCCAGCTATAAGTTGATCTGCAAGGAAGAGCAGAAAAAAGAAAGTCGAAGAAAAACCAAGCATACCAACATGTGATCAATCCTGGCGAGACAAAGCAAACGAAAGTTATGCCCAACGAGGGGCGGAGAGGGGGGAGGGGGGAAGAGGAGAGGAAGAGAAGAAGACAAATGCTGTGGCTGCGCGAGGTAAAAAACGAGGGAGGCGTAGAAAGGTGCGTAAAACGTAAAATAACGTCTGCGCTTCCATATAAACCCTTACCAGGTGGTGCTGGTGGCCTGGCCATGGCTGCTGGTGCATGACCCTAGGGATCTCCTCAGCCGATCCTACAACGTCACTTGAGTGGGTTGAGTTTTTGCTCTCTCTGGCTGGCTCATGAGAAGATGTGCGTGTGATATGATAGTGGCTCTAGCCCATCCCTTTTCATTGCTCTGTATTATTGTTGTGGTAGTTAAGTGGCGTAGTGTTTTGCATGTTTTCTGCTAAACCTCACTCGGTGTTAGTGCTGGTCACTATAGAGATTAGGAGAACTATAGCCTGAGCACGTTCCTTTATTGTTGAAGTCTATTGTAAGCCGGGTCTTGTTTTTTTTATTTTTTATTTTTCTACTGCTCTATTCTATATTCTATGCCGATCTCCTTAGCTAGAGGGATTGCATTGATATTTGTATTCCTTGCTATATTTTTCGTCTCTGCCGTGTCTCCTGACCTTGATGAACTATACTGGGCCCCTCTGCTCCTCTCTCAACCTCCACCTCAGGGTTTTCAATTTCCAGTTTTTTTCGTGTGCGTCATGGTGAGAGTGGGCTGCTAGAAGTGGATGTCTTGTACATGAAAAAACAGCACACAAGTATGCACACCCAATAATTTCTGGCGAGATCCTCGCTCGTCTTGGGCTTCCTACCCTACCCTCTTCACCAGCCTCCTTTCGTTCTCACCGATTTTTGCTGGAGAAGATAGCCCCCCCCCCCGGCGCTCAGTGGGTGAGAGGTAACAAGCGGGAGCATGGGAAAAGAAGAGAAAAAAAGGGCATCGGGCTATCCTTGCCTGGAGGCTTTCGAGAAAGAGTCCGCCAAGTCTATCTAGCTCATTGTGTCGTTCTAGTTTTTTGTTGGTCCCTTCTTCTGGGGAGGGGGCTTCTGGCTTTTCTTCCCGCGTCCAATAAAGGAGGCACTGCATCTTTGAGCTTTGCCTACTTTCTCTTCTTCTTGTGTGTCTCCTCTCCTTCGTCAGCGTGCATGCTTTTTTGACCGCCTTTGTTTCGTTTTCCGAGGGCTATTTGCTTTGCTTTGCTGGGCTTCCGCCTTTTCACCTTCACTCTCGTTCACTCTCTTTGCCTGTCTTAACTTAACAAGTCATCAATTCCAAAACCACCACCCCTCCCCA